>PVIU01014054.1:0-53504 GCA_004026605.1 Ondatra zibethicus | reverse complement strand
AGCAATAAGACACCAAAGGGAGATCAAGGGGATACAAATTGGAAAAGAAGAAGTCAAACTCTCACTGTTTGCTGATGATATGATAGTTTACATAAGTGATCCCAAAAATTCTACCAAGGAACTTCTACAACTCATAAACACTTTCAGCAATGTAGCAGGATACAAGATTAACTCAAAAAAATCAGTAGCCCTCCTGTACGCAGATGATAAAAGGGCTGAGGAAGAAATCAGAGAATCAACACCCTTCACAATAGCCACAAATAGCATGAAATATCTCGGAGTAACTCTAACCAAACAAGTGGAAGACTTGTATGACAAGAACTTTAAATCTTTGAAGAAAGAAATTGAAGAAGACACCAGAAAGTGGAAAGATCTCCCATGCTCTTGGGTAGGCAGAATTAACATAGTAAAAATGGCAGTCTTACAAAAAGCAATCTACAGATTCAACACAATGCCCATCAAAATCCCAGCAAAATTCTTCAAAGACCTTGAAAAAACAGTACTCAACTTCATTTGGAAAAGCAAAAAACCCAGGATAGCCAAAACAATCCTATGCAATAAAAAAACTTCTGGAGGCATCACAATCCCTGACTTCAAACTATACTACAGAGCTACAGTACTGAAAACAGCCTGGTACTGGCATAAGAACAGAAAGGAGGATCAGTGGAACAAAATAGAAGACCCGGATATCAATCCACACATCTTTGAACACCTGATATTTGATAAAGAAGCAAAAAATATCAAATGGAAAAAAGAAAGCATATTTAACAAGTGGTGCTGGCATAACTGGATATCAACATGTAGAAAAATGAAAACAGACCCATATCTACCACCATGCACAAAACTCAAATCCAAATGGATCAAAGACCTCAACATAAAGCCAGCCACACTGAACCTTATAGAAGAGAAAGTGGGAAGTACACTTGAACACATTGGCATAGGGAACCACTTCCTAAATAGAACCCCAGCAGCACAGACACTGAGAGAAACAATTAATAAATGGGACCTCCTGAAACTGAAAAGCTTCTGTAAAGCAAAGGACACGGTCAACAAGACAAAATGACAGCCTATAGAATGGGAAAAGATCTTCACTAACCCCACATCAGACAGAGGTCTAACTCAAGAAATTGGACACCAAAAGATCACATAATCCAATTAAAAAAAATGGAGTACAGACCTAAACAGAGAACTCTCAACAGAGGAATCTAAAATGGCTGAAAGACACTTAAAGAAATATTCAACATCCTTAGTCATCAGAGAAATGCAAATCAAAACAACTCTGAGATTCCATCTTACTCATGTAAGAATGGCTAAGATCAAAAACGCTGATGACAACTTATGCTGGAGAGGTTGTGGGTAAAAGGGAACACTTCTGCATTGCTGGTGGGAATGCAAGCTGGTACAACCCCTTTGGATATCAGTGTGGCGATTTTTCAGTAAGTTAGGAAACAACCTTCCTCAAGACCCAGTAATACCACTTTTGGGTATATATCCAAAGGATGCTCAATCATGCCACAAGGACATGTGCTCAACTATGTTCATAGAAGCATTGTTTGTCATAGCCAGAACCTGGAAACAACCTAAATGTCCCTTGATCGAAAAATGGATAAGAAAAATGTGGTACATTTACACAATGGAGTACTACACAGAAGAAAAAATTGACAGCTTGAATTTTGCAGGAAAATGGATGGAGCTAGAAGACATTATTTTGAGTGAGGTAACCCAGACATAGAAAGACAATTATCACATGTACTCACTCATAGGTGGCTTTTAAACATAAAGCAAAGAAAGTCAGTCTACAAACCACAATCCCAGAAAACTTAGGCAACAATGCGGACACTAAGAGAGACTTACATAGATTTAATCTACATGGGAAGTAGAAAGTAGAAAAGGACAAGATCTCCTGAGTAAATTGGGAGCATGGGGACCTTGGGGGAGGATTGAAGAGGGGAGGAGAGAGGCAGGGAGGGGAGCACAGAAAAATGTAGAGTTCAATAAGTATCAATAAAATAAAATAAAAAGAAACCCTGTCTTTTTTTAAAAAAAAAAAAGTAGGTAAAAATGAAGATCAGGGAGAGGGGCCACTGTGGGAGGAGCCAGAAGCCCACCAGAGAGGAGGCTTGTCCTTGACTTATTTGTCTTTGGGCTCTCTATCTTGAACCATGTAGGATTTGCTAGCACAGAAGCAGCATTGTTCCAGGGGGCAGGCACAATCCCATCTGGGGCGGCTAATTTTATGTCAGTTTGACACACTATACAGTCATCTATGAGAAATTGCCTCCACAAAAAAAGGGCTGTAGGCAACCCGTGGGGCATTTTCTTAGTGATTGATGGGGGAGGCCCAACCCATTCTGGGTGGTACCACACCTGGATTGTTGGTCATAAATTCTATTACAGGCTGAGCAAGCCAATTTGCGACACCCCTCCATAGTCTCTGCATCAGCTCCTGCCTCCAAGTTCCTGTCCTGACTTCCTTCAATGATGAATATGGAAGTGTAAGCTAAATAAATCTTTTCCTTACCTACTTGCTTTGGTCCTGGTTCATCACAGCAATCGAAACCATAACTAAGACAAGTTGATATCGGGAGTGGGTGTTGCTGTGGCAGACCTGACCATGTTGTTTTGGGGACTGTGGAAGGACTTTGGAACTTTGGGCTAGAGAAGCCACTGAGTGTTGAGCTGTTCTGTAGGAGCAGGGAGGTAAGAATGTTGAGAGCAATGCAAACGATTGAGGGCTGACTCATAACATTTCAGAGGGAAGCAGACATTCCACCAGGCCATTTGAGTTAAGAGTCTGTGGTTCTGGTTAGTTGGGGCTGAAGAATCCATTTGATTAACACGATACCAGAACCACTAGTGTGAACCTTTGCTTTCCTGGGATAACGAATGCTGGGCAGCTGGGGCTGAAGAGTCAGCTGTCTACTTCCTGCCTTCGACTGTGTTGATCCTACATCACGTAGGAGGCATGGACCCTTAACCAGTGGGGATATATTCACCTGCAGCCAGCATTATTTAGACTCAGCAAGTCATGAAAAGGAAGAGGAGGACCTGAAGGTGGGAGGGGAACATGGTGGGAGGGTCCGGAAGCAGTGGCAGAGGGGGCTGGGGTAGATCAGAACACATTGCATATATGTACAAAATTGTCAAATAATAAATTAAAAATCTCAGTTAAAATGAAGGAAGTGGCTTGGCTGGAAGGTCACTGGGACTGTGGCCTCACAAGGGGCCATTGGCCTTTACTTCCAGCTTGTTTTGAGGTGTGATTGCTTCTTCCCACTGGTGCTTTTGCGTTTGTGATGACACCTTACCCAAGTTTGTATTACGCTGTATTAAATGCATGTATTTCCGTTCTAACATTAGCCTGAGTCGGATACTTTGTTATGGTAAAGGGTCTAATTACGCAGGATTTCAATGCTATCAGCTTTGCGGCTGACCATCATATACCTCAAAGAAGCAGTCAGTCACCTACTGAAAACCCTAGGGAGACTGTCTTCGGAGTATTACTAATTCCCAGGTATTCTTCTGTACCTCACTACTGCTATACAAAAATACACTTCAAGTTAAAAGTCATTTCACATCTATATCAGTCAAATCAGATACAATAATCAACACAGGAAAACTTTAATAAAATTTTTATTTAGCTATAATACACATCTTCAAAAGTTTAAATAAAAATTTTCTTTACAATGTTAAGTGAACGCTATGTTATTTTCTTTGAGAATGTCCCTCTTTTCATTAAAGTAATTTTTAAACCATTCTATATGCCCGACTTTCTGTTTAACACTCAGATACGGGTTTTTCGAAAGGCCATTTGTCACCAGCTCCATGAAGTTGCGAATTGGTCCTTGCTTGGGGAAACCCTCAAGGTACTTATCCAAAAATATATGTTCATGGAATTCTGAGCCATCATCATCAAAACCTGGGAAATAAAATAAAAAGTAACATGATTGTGAGCCTAAAGCCCGCATCATAAAATTAACATTAATGATGCATCAGAGTTAGTTAGAAACACAAACTGTGACATTAGACCTAGTTTGACCACCAACTTAAATGTGACTGTGAGCATCAGTTTCTCCAGACACAGCATGAGAACTAAGAAGACACCCTCCTAGGGTTGTTGTAGAGACAGTATGAGGACTAAGAAGACACCCTCCTAGGGTTGTTATAGACATAGCATGAGGACTAAGAGGACACCCTCCTAGGGTTGTTGTAGAGACAGTATGAGGACTAAGAGGACACCCTCCTAGGGTTGTTGTAGAGACAGCATGAGGACATCCTCCTAGGGTTGTTGTAGAGACTAAATAGAAGCAGTGGCTGAGATACAGCAACTCTCCCACCTATAGAAGAAGCAGCTGTTGCTCACGAATATTGCTAACATCTGAGAAACTATGAAGAAAGTTATACAGTGTGTATTTGAAAGTACAGAATCATAGAAAAGACGTTCAAGTAGCCCAAAAGAAGAAAACACAAATGATAAATACAAAAATGAAAATGACAAAAGGGGCAGGGCTATATTCCAGCAATTCAGTAAACTTCTCAATTTTGTTTTGCTTTTCAGACAGGCTCTCACCTAACCCAGCCTGGAACTGACGCTCCTGCCTCCACAGCCCAAATGCTAGAGTGCAGCTGTGGAGCACCACACCTGGCTCAACAATTACTTTAAACATAAATGATCCAAATACATGCCAAGCCATAAAAATAAGATCGGGGCCTGGGGAGATGGCTTTCCGCCAAGTGTGATGACTCGAGTTGATCCTCAGAACCCATGTGAGAAAGCCAGATGCAATAGGACAAACCTCTGTACTCCCAGTGTAGCCCCTACTAGATATGGGAGGCAATACTGAAGAATTGTGGGAATCCTCTGGGTCAGCAGGCAGGACCAGCAGTAAGCAAGACAGAATCTGTCTCCAAACATGGTGAAAGGTGAAAACTGACATCCAAGGTTGTCCTCAAACATCTGTATGAGTCCTACAGCTGAGGATGACCTTGAACTTCTGATTCTCCTGTCCCAACCTCCCATAAGCGGAACTAAACCCAAGGGCTACCATGCCCAGTTTATGGTCCTGGGGATGCGACCCAGGATCTCATGTGCACTAGGCAAGCACTCTACTGCTCAAGTACACCCACAGTTCCCATGATACATTCTGCCATATAATTTTAATCCTTTATTTTCACTATCAAATATCTAGAATTAAATAAAATTCCAACCATCTGTAAACAACAATTTAAAACAACTTTGCTAGGCTTCTTCTCAGACACCAGTGTTCTAATGTCTACATGCACCTAGCTACATGCTAAGATGGAACCCCTCTGGAACAAGCTCTGATTGATAACTGTACTGTCAGGAGTGTGAAGTAACACCGACCTGCTTCGTTGTTAACTGGGAACTCCCACAGCTTCCCCTCTTTTGTCCACTGGATCATCTCCTCAAACCCATTCCCCAAAGGCTGTTCATTGACTGTGGCCAGCTGCTTAGCAAATTCTATCTCCCAGAGAGAAGGGGGTGCTGCTGTGTGATTGAAAAAAACAGGCAAATGTAAATGTCTTTTTTATTTTTGTTATTAATTTTTATTATTCTCTCATATATCACAACCTTGACCACAGTTCATCCCCTCCCCTTCCCCAGCTTCTTCCCCCACCTCTCCTCCCAGTCCTCCACCGCCAACCCCCTCCCATCCCCCTTCGAACAGAGCAGGCTTCCCAGGGACATCAACCAAACTGTAAATGTCTTCTTAGTAATTATTAGCCAGACAGCTCAGAGGGTGGCACTGCAAGCCCGACTACCTACGTGTGATTCCCACAGAACTACATGTTCTCAGAAGGAGCAAACAAACTCCTGAAAGCTGTCCTCTGACCTCCACACTCAAACCCATGCTCACACATATAAACAAACACAAAATGAATGAAAATTAATTTTAAAGTGTTATTATCATGTCTATGTTGATACATATTTTTGGACTTGTTATTCAGAATTAGTTTGTAATGAAAGGCTACCAGGAGCTAAAATTGAGGCAAAAATGAAAAATACAGGGTATAAGAATAATAATGGCAAACCTTAGCTTTTACTAACACCATGCCAGGTTATTATTGCCACCTATTAGAAAAAAAAGAATTTGCATTTAAGACTGGCTTTCTGAATTTGATGTTTTGGTTTGGATTTGTTTTTCTTTGAGACAGAGTCTCTCTGTATAGAACTGTGGGTCCTCGTGCCTTAGCCTCCCGAGGAACTGACTGGTTAGCCAGGCTGAATGTAAGGAATAAATATGATTTTGATTTTCAAAGTCCCAGTCTGTCAAAATTAGTCATTAGTGATGACAATGGTGGCACACAGCTGTGATCGAGCACTTTGGAGCTTGAGATAGGAGAAACAGGAGTCTAAGGTCATCCTCAGCTACAATGAGAGAATGAGGCCAAACTGCACCACATGAAATTCTGTCTAAACTGTCCTCCTAAATTTTTTTTTAAGGGAAAAAAATCAGTGATAATGACATAGGTGGTCAGGTGGTGAATGTCTGTAGTCACAACACTAAAGACAGAGGCACAGGGGTCTCGCAAACACCACGGCCAGGAGACTGCCAATCAGAGAGAGGCACAGGGAAGTCTGGTTTAACACAACTCAGTAGGTGGTGTTGGTTCAAACAGACTCTGACCTCAAGTGTTCATTTTAGGCATAACAATTTGGAAAAAATGTTTCCTGGTGGTAATGAACTCAATCCTGTGTAAACAATAAAGGTTAAGACATGACTACACCAAACCTCTTTGTAAAGTCCATGTGGCGACTTCACAGAGATGGCTCCATAGCAAGACTACATGTGACAACATTTCCATAAAGACAGTTCTGCAGACTGACGGAGAAAAACAAGCTCCTGAGAGGGTCTGGGGAAGAATCTGGTATGGTCTAACCACAGATAGCAAACATCACCAGGCTATTAGCCACCTCTGCTCCCAGCCTTCTGAAGAGACAGCCCAGATGTTTAACACGCCTGGCTCCCCAGAGCTCATCAGTGGGCACAAGGACCTCTGTGCCTCCTACAGAGATCAAGGTCATTCCTGACTACCTAGAGACTGAGCTACAGGAGGCCTACAGGAAAAGGAAAAAATACTAATAAATACTGAGCACTCAGTCTGTGAAAAATGTTTCTAAACACATTTCATTTACTCTCCACAATCAGCCCCATGAGTAAGGTAATAGAGATGGCAGCTGTGTTCACCACCATCTAAGCTTTAATCATTTATTTACTTTTGAAACTTAAATCTTCTTTCAAGAATGAGTCACACTCTCACCAGCCATTGCCAATGGTAATATAAAATGGTACAGGCACTTTGGCAAAACAATTTGAGTTAATTAAAAATTTAAAAACAATACTATCATCTACCAGGAACTCTCCGGCTACCTACCCCACACGGTGTGGAGACACAGGCATGGTAGCTGTACTCTCCTTCACAGCACCCCTTCATTCGATCACCCCAAAGTCCTATGGCTGCGTGCTAGGAACTGCCACCACCTTCTGGCCTCTCTACCCCTGGGAACTGTAGCCAGGGACTACACTTCTTTTTGCCTCACCAACCCTCTTGGTCTCACTATATCCCAGACTGGTCCTGCCTCAGTTAGGGTTCCACTGCCATGATAAAACAGTATAACCAAAAGCAACTTGGGGAGAAAAGGGTTTATCTCATCTTACACATTGTCATCTAACATCCAGGGAAGTCAGGGCAGGAACTGGTGGAAGAACATTGCTTACTGGCTTGCTCCTCATGTCTTACTTGGTTTACCTTTTATATACTATAGGACCACCTGCCCAGGATTGGTATAGTGAACTGGACCCTCCCACATCAGACATTAAACAACAACAACCACCACAACAAAAACATCCCCCACAGCTTGCTCACAGGTCAACCTGGTAGGGACGTTTCTTCAATTGACATCCCATCTTTGCAAATTACTCTAGATTGTTGTAAAGTTGACAAAAAACTAACCAGGTAGGTCCCCTATCAGGGACCCTCCAGAGACCCAGGTAGGTCACCCATGTTCCCCATATCGGCCCCCCTACAATCTGATAGCCCAAGTCCAAGAAACACACCTCACCATTACCAGTAGACACCACCTGGGGTAAAGGATTCAAAGAAGTATCCCAAGCAAAGGAACTTGAAAAAAGCAGGCATAACTATTCTAATACTTAGCAAAATAAGACATGAAACCAAACGAGTTAGAGCAGACAAAGAAAGACATGTCAAATTCATCAAAGGAAAAAAAAATCTATCAGGAGATTAGTACAATCTTAAATATATACTCACCAAATACAGGAGCACCCAATTTCATAAAAGAAATATTGTTAGTTAGATCTAAAACCACAGACTGACCCCAACACAGTAATAGTGTGTGAGTTCAATACTCTACTATCACCCAGACTGGTCATCCTGAAAAAATACTAAATGGAGAAACTCTGGAGTTCAATGACATCATATATAAAATAGGACAAGAGGATATCTACCGAACATTCTACCCAAATACTAAGGAATATGTATTCTTCTCAGCAGCAATTTCTTCAAATTAGATCGTGTTTTTGTCCTAATATGTATTAGGACACAAAACAAACCTCAAAATAATACAGAAAATTGAGATCACATCCTGCATTCTGTCTGACCACAATGGGATAAAGCTGTATAATTGCAGAAAATACACAAGCAGATGGGAAAACAACATGCTGCTGAATGATAATTGGGTCAAGGAAGAAATCAATTCATAGAATTGAACAACAACGAAAACACACATACAAAAATTTGGGACATACTGAAGCCATTCCTAAGAGAAATGTAGAACCAAGTACCTACATAAAAATTTTTGAGGTCTCAAATTAATAACTTAATGAAGCACCTGAAGGCATTGGAAAAACAATAACAATATCCCCAAAAAACAGATGGGAAGATATAATCAAAATCAGAGCTGGTATTAACATTTCAGAAACAATACAGTACAAAGAATCAATAAAATGAAAAGTTAGTTTTTTGAAAAGATTGTCAAGCAGCCAAATTAACCAAATTGAAAAGTATATACATACATACATACATACATACATACATACATATATGCATGCTTGCCTATTCTGGGTAGTAAGCTGCTCAAAATCAGGAAGCACAGATAAGTTATCTTCAGGTAAAAGCAAAGTGTTATAAGGCAAATGGTGGGTGAATAACACTTTCTAACCAAAAGTAGCAGCTAATCCATAGCTCTGGATTATTTATCTGGTAGTACTGATCTCTCAAGATCCCAAAGGATGCAATATTTTAAGGGGGAAGCATGACCCCAATAAACAGATCAACAACTATATTCATAAGGAAGACCTAGGTCAACAACAGGAAGAAATAAGAAAATGCAAACACCCAACTGTTACAATCCAAACACCAAGGCCATATTAGAAAGACAGAGTGCGTCTCCACTTGGAGAAGTCTTATTCTTAACAAACCTGCTTCAGGTACCTCATCAGCAAACACCTTCACGTCAAAAATGGAAAGTCTTTTCCCCTTGAATAAGCCTTTCCTAAGATAAAAAACATTTGGAAAAAAATCTTAGTAAGATACATTGATAAAATGTGAACAAAAACTGATTAAGGAAAAGATGTACATGAAACAATCTATGTAGTAATTAAAGACAATCGCATTGACTCCCATTAACACTGTAGCTAAATCACCATGATTTTAGGACTCATAAGTGAAAAAAGAACATATGCACTTGGATTTCTGCTTTATAATGCAACAAACCAGCTAAGTTTAATTTTCAAAATACTCAACTGAAAGTTCTAGAAAACTTAGTGCATAAAAATCGATAAAAATCTGCAAAAATAGAAAATATAGAAACCAGAAAAACTAGAAACATTTGTTCTTGAGACAGAAAGCAGTGAAAGGTTTTGCTATAAATTATAGTGGTAGAAGGCACAGATAAAACATGCTATTCTATAAAGCAATCAATCTGCAATTTAAAAGTAATTCTTAACTTTCTTTACATAGCTATTTCTACAAACTGCTGAAATTAATGTCAGAGAGTTAATATGCAAGTTCTACTGGTATACTCTAATTAATTATGATGTCTGTCAACTTGGCACAACCTACAGTCACCAGGAAGACATCTCAATGAGGCATTGCCTACATCAAGCTGGGCTGGATCTTTCAGTGAGGGATTGCCTTGGTTGACTTGGTGGCATCATGCCCTAGAAGATCCTCAGCTTTGTAAATATAGAGAGGGTCTGAGCACATGTAAATATGCATGTCTCCATGCTCTTGACCATCCAAACAGAAAAGAATGTACCTTCTTCTCTGCACCTCATGGAACCTTCTCAAAAATTGACCACATATTTGGTAACAAAACAAACCTCAACAAATACAAAAAAACTGGAATAACCCAATGTACCTTATCAGATCACCATGGTTTAAAACTAGAAGTCAACAGCAATACTAATTCCAGAAAACCCACAAACACATGGAAATTAAACAATGCTCACCTGAATTACCAATGGGTCAAGGAAGAAATAAAAGGGGAAATTAAAGACCAAAGAATGGATAAGGAAAATGTGGTACGTTTACACAATGGAGTACTACACAGCAGAAAAAAATAATGACAGCTTGAATTTTGCAGGAAAATGGATGGAGCTAGAAAACATTATTTTGAGTGAGGTGACCCAGACACAGAAAGACAATTATCACATGTACTCACTCACAAGTGGTTTTTAAACATAAAGCAAAGAAAGCCAGCCTACAAACCACAATTCCAAAGAACTTAGACAACAATGCAGATACTAAGAGAGACTTACATAGATCTAATCTACATGGGAAGTAGAACGTAGAAAAAGACAAGATCTCCTGAGTAAATTGGGAGCATGGGGACCTTGGGGGAGGAGAGAGGTAGGGAGGGGAGCAGAGAAAAAATGTAGAGCTCAATAAATATCAATAAAAAATAGTTCATAAATTACCAGAATAGTTTTAAATATAACTTTGAAATTTCTTTTCTCAGTCAAATTCCTTTACTAAAAAAAGTGGAGCCAGACAGTGGTGGGGCACACCTTTAATCCTAGCACTAGAGAGGCAGAGGCAGGCAGATCCTGTGAGTTCGAGGCCAGCCTGGTCTACATTGTGAGTTCCAGGTCAGCCTCCAAAGCTAAAGAGAAACCCTGTCTTGAAAAACAAAAACAAACAAAAGAAAAGTAGAAAAAGTTACAAATTCAAAGAAACAAAAGAGAACTCATTCACATTAAAGGTTTGCTCCATTGGTCACCTTGTAGCTGTAAACACTGGCCTTCCTGGGGCTCTGCCTGCCAGCAGTCCTAGCACTTGGGAAGCAGAGGCGGAAGGATGGAATTCCAAGCCACCCTGGCCCTCTGGCTTACACAGTAAGACCCTGACCCTAAAATCAATGACAACGAAACAGGTCTTTCTTGTTGTAAGGAGGAGAGGGCTGTGTTTTTGGCGCCCGGTTAGCTTATGTTTGAAATAATTACATTGAAACTGTATTTATTTAATTATTGTCTGGTTCATTAGCGCCCTCAGGGCCTCAGGCTCTTTTCCCTACTAAATCCTATCATTGTAGAGCAAGAGGATAATAGATTAAAGCAACTTCTGATAGAGATAAATGACCTGGTCTGTGGAAATTTAAGAACTAATACTTGCTGAGCCTCTGCCACCCTGGCACAGCTGACTGATCTCTCTGCAGAGAGTGCTGGTGAGACCTACCACTACCTTCACTAACTTCGACTCAGTGTGCAGACAGGCACACCTTTGGGCAGTTCGTGAAAGCAATTTGGGAGAGGCCTAAATGTGGGCATCGTCCCCCATGCTGGGGTCTAGGACTGAATAAAGAAGGAAGAAGGAGAACGTGGGCTGAGCAGTAGCGATCATCTCTGCTTGTGGATGGGAGACACAGGATGAGCACGGCCTCACACTCCCGCTCACAGCTGGGGCCGCTCTCACGGCTCTTCCCCAGGACAGACTGTGCTCTCAGCGTGAAGGCAAAATAACCCATTGTCCCTTCAGTGTCTTTTGCTGGGTATTTTGTCTCATCAATGAGAAAAGCACACGACATAGTTAAGTCATTGTCACTTCGTAGGTGGGGAAACAGACTAACGGAAGCTTTATAATAGAAGTTACCCAGTCAGAATTAGCCAATCATAGTACCAAGCCTCTGGAGCAGGCCAGGGTCACTACAAAGCCAGTGCTTCATGGCGCAGACCTGTCTCTGAATGAATGCAGGCCTGGTTCTCCCAGGCTGCCCCAACTCCTCCTGTTCAAGTCCCACCATGAGAACCTGGCTCTTCTGCCGTCTCCCTCTTTGTCACCGTATTAACACGCTGCACGGACAAAGCCTCTGGTTCCTCTCACACCGTTTAAAGCTTCTCTTGCACTGCTTTTTTAAATGTGCGTTTTCTGAGCCAGAGCACCTGTGCTGGCTTGAATGGGAAGGATTGCCTTTGACTCGGGTGTTTTAACACACGCTCCCCAGTTGGTGGCACTGTTCAGGACAGTGGTCAGTAAGGCCTTACTACAGGAAGACATCAGAGGTGACCCTTCAGCTTCCTGTCCGACTGCCGTGTCTCTGCCTCGTCCTGGTGGAACTGCGAGCCCAGATCCATTCTCTGGGTAAAGTTGTCTTGGCCCTGGCTCTTTATCACAACAAAAACTAGCGCAGCCTCCGTGTCCCAGGCTGGCTTCAAACTGAGGTCCTTCTGCTTCTCCTTCCCAATGTTGGGATTGCAAATGTGCATCCCCAGGCCTGGCTACTTCTAATGTTTTTATTTATTTTGTATGTGTGTATACAAGTGTGCATCTCTGTGTGTATATCTGTGTGTGTGCGTGCCACTACCATGGTGCACATGTGGAGGTCAAAGATACTTGTGAGAATCAGTTCTTTTCTTCCACCATGTGGGTTCTAGCGAGATTTCTACTTCTTTCAATATGTTAATGACACTAAATCATTTCAGTAAATTAAACACTCATCTAAAATGAATGCTAACCACTTAACGCCTAGAGGAAGTTCAGTCAGGTTTCCAAGACTCTACTTAAAATCCACAGAATCCACACAGAATCCTGCAGCTGTGTGTCCTGCAGCTGTGTGTCCTGCAGCTGAAGGCAGTTTGGTGCTCATCAGTCCATGCCAAACACCTGCCTTCCCCTTCAACCATAACTTTTGGACTTACAGGAAAGAAAGCAAGTTTTATGTAACTATACAACTTCTAACTGCAAAACAACCAGGCAAAGTACGGCTTAGTATCTTAACAGTTTCAAATTAGCAAATTCAAAGAACTACAAACAACTTACCTCTTTAAAGTAACACAGAGACTTATTATGGAGACTTATTATTATTATTGTGTACATGCACTTTGCATTTTCTTAGCCGGTCTCACTATGTAGAGCAGGCTACTGTCAATCTTAAGAGCTTCTTGCCCCACCTCCCAAGCGCTAGCTAGGACTACAGGTATGCACCACCATGTCTGGCCTTAGCATTTTGGGACAGTCTCCCTCTAGCCCAGGCTGTACTGGAACTCACTGTGAAATCCAGAGTGCCCTGAAACTGCTGGTGCTCCTCCTGACTCAGTCTCCCCCGTGTCGGATTACAGGTGTAAGCCACCATGCCTGGCCTTTTTACTGATGAGTTATTTCTCTCTCTTAGGTATAAAGAAAGGGAACCATAACCATACATATAAATGCTCAGTGTTAGAAACATTCAGCATGAAAGATAAGGCTTCCTGTGAACTCATTTGGTCAGCACCACTTACTCTAAATGAAAGGATCACTAGTCAGCATCAGTGATGTGAGCCAAAACTCACTCTGGTTCATGACATAGATGAATGTAACACTGCTGAACCCAGGAAATTCCTCTCCAGGAAATGGCACAGTGATGTCCATTTCAGCCTGGGCACACCTTTCCACCCAATACTACAAATTGCACTTGTTGGGGACACAAAGGTCTTTACACTAACAGAGAGGCGCTAAGAGAACCAGGAATATTAATCACATGGGGGTCTCTCCTCAATGGAGGAGATAAAATCAGATACCTGCATTCTATCAGAAAGCTGAGTGTGGATTTTGTTAATGACCTGGTGACCTCTGTGTTGTCTGGGGAGGCAGATCTCACCCTAACTCCCCAGAATGATTATCCCAGATTCTTCCCTCCCTAGATCATTACCCATCCTTAGGGAAGACGTCTCATGTGCTCTACGGCTGCTGACCTCTAAGCTACCTCAGTCAGAGACCACACTAGTTTCCAGGCCTTTCAGCTATGGAACCCACGCCCATAGTCGCATGTACTTTGGACAAGATTTCTATGTCGTCACACTTTCAGCTTCATTGTGCACCTGGAATTGGACTGATTGTTGCCTGGAAACCTTTCCCCAAACTGTACAGTTCTATAAGAGGGCCAGGCAAATATCATGACAGGTCCTAATAACTCATTTAAGAACTAGGCCTCAGTTCCTGCCTCTTGAAACAGAACAAGACAGTCTCTGAGGAAGGCATGAACAAAGGGCAGCCAATCGCCAATGCACCTGACAGTGAGGAGGACAAGGGGAACTGTGTCCTAAGCCTGGGCCAAACCCCCCATTACCTTATAACCAAATAAGGCCAAGGCCTGGGACTTGTCCAGACTTGCCCAGGAATATAAAAGCTATAGCCTTAGCCAACCCGTTAGCTCTAAGCAATTAGAAACGTACTAATACGATTCCACTTGTGTAAGCCAATCCTAGACAGAATGGTCACACTGCGGTTAGAATTCCTTTAGTTGTATGAAAAAGCCTGCAAGCCTTTCTTGGGGGTTGCCACCACCACCTTTGCCTTTGTGTTGGATGCACGACCCCAGCATGCTAGGACTTCTATTCTCAAGAAGATAAACGCTCTTGCTGAATGCATACGTGGATGGCAGTCTTCTGTGGGACTTCTCCAGGACCCTAACATTTTAAATATGGTGACAATGAACCGCCTGGAATTAAACTCCCCCAAAGTTCTTATCTCTTTGAGGATCACTGCCCGCAACGACCCCTTCAGAGATCCTCCACGTGGACTAATATGCATACTCTATCATAACTCTTTAGGGGATGAGTTCCAGACGGAAGTTCAGAGAAGACAGCTGTGCTGGTAAGTTTATGTCAACAACCCAAACTAGTGTCATTCTGGAAGAAAAACTTCAGTTGAGAAAATACCCTCACTACACTGGCCTGTGGTCAAACCTGTGGCCCATTTTTTTAATTGATGATTGATGTGGGAGGGCCCAGTTCACTGGGCCAATGGTCCTGAGTTGTAGAACCCAGCAAACTGAAAGAGGCAGCATGACCATGTCAGGAAGCAGTGTTCTTCCATGGCCTCTGCTTCAGTCCTTGCCTCTAGGTTTCTGCCTTGAGTTCTTGCCCTGACTTCTCTGATTCTGTCACCTGGAACTGTAAGATGAAATAAACCCTTTCTTTCCCAGATTGCTTTGGTCATGGTGCTTGGTCACAGCAATAGAGACCCTAACTAGGTATCCACAATGACCATGGATCTATCAGTAATAATATGCAGAATAAATTAAGACGACAATTGGAGTAGAAAACTACACAAACGAAATCCAGTATACTATAGAGCTCCAATACCTTTTTTTTAAATCAGTGAGCTTCGCCTGGTCAAGAGAGTTGTCCATTTCTTCATCAAACTGAATCTGGTGCTGTGGTCTGGTACTAACTCTTATAGAAGTGGATCTGGCAATTTTCATATCTGATATTATGTGACGGACACTGAAATAAAAAGGTCCAGTGCATTAGGAGTCTTAGCTGCATTGGAGCAACAAACTTTTCTCAAGAGGAGACATACCATTTCATTCTTACTTCACTCTTATGCCCCGATGAGAGCATAAAGATTTATGTGTAAATAAGTCACATACTTATACCTCACATGACATAGACATTAAGATGCATGTCTCCAATTTTTTAAATATACTCTTACTAAGAAATTTTTATTTGAGGGGCTGGAGAGATGGCTCAGAGGTTAAGAGCACTGGCTGCTCTTCCAGAGGTCCTGAGTTCAATTCCCAACACCCACATGGTGGCTCACAGCCATCTGTAATGAGATCTGGTGCCCTCTTCTGGCATTTAGGCAGACATGCAGGCAGAACACTATACATAATAAATAAATCTTTAAAATAAATAAATAAAGGAGACCAGGATTCTTTGGTTCCCAGGACCCACATGGCAACTCCTTCAACTCCAGTTCCAGGTACCAACACCCTCTTCTGATTCCACAGGTTCCTGCATGCACACAACGTAGATACACACACTTAGACACACACACATAAATAACAGTTTTTAAAGCGAAAAGGATATGTTGAAAAGCTGAGCTCAAACATAAGGAAGCGGGGAGGGACTGTGTCTGACATCACACTGTGAGCAAAACCAGCGGAATGTTTAATTTCTCAGAGAAACTATCTTACTTATTTGTTTGTAAGTTCCCAAAAGAAAAGCTTAGCCACTCAATTAAATACAACAGACACTCAGCAGCTGGAGCGGTGGCTCAGCAGCTGGAGCGGTGGCTCAGCAGCTGGAAGCCCTTGCTCTTACGAAGCAAATGTTCTAAGTTGCATTGTTATGTGGGGTGGGCATGTGTGTAGGCAGGAGCACAACACAGCGCGCATGCAGAGGTCAGCAGACAGTGGTGTGAGTGCTCTCCTTCAGACATGAGGGCTTGGGGACAGAAGGCCACCATGCTTGGCAGCAGGCACCTTTACCTACTGAGTCATCTCGCTGGCCTGTGAGGTGGATTTTGTATGTAACATGGATGTGTCCCATGCACCAGGCATGGGAGGCCTAAGCATGACAGGCATGACATCTGGCCACTGACCTAATCTTGCGCGTCTCTCTGGCTTTCTGAGCCCTCAACTCTTCCTCGTGCTGCTGGAGCTGCTTGAGTAGGTCCGACTTGGTTGTCTGCTTGTCGAAAGGTAGAGAATCTGCAACAGCAGATGCAGCTGCCACCAGCTCAGGACTCAGGAACTCATTTCTAAAAGGAAAATGAAATGAGGAAGGAAAGCCAGAGTACGTTAGTACATCACTAGTTTAATCAAAAGTAAAACAACGTGGGGAAGAAAACTCATGAAAAAAAGTATTCAATTTCCACAAAATTTTTTAAAAGATTTATTTATTTATTATATATACAGTGTTCTGCCTGTATGTATCCATGCAGGCCAGAAGGAACCAGATCTCATTATAGATGGTTGTGAGCTACCATGTGGTTGCTGAGAATTGAACTCAGGACCTCTGGAAGAGCATCCAGTGCTCTTAACCTCTGAGCCATCTCTCCAGGCCAAAATAAAATACACTCTTACTTGTAGCTGCTTTTGAGACAATGTTTCTCTATGTAGCCCACGCTGGCCCAACACTCACAATCCTGTAGTATACATGGTCTAACCTGAGTGCTGGTAATACAGATGTGTGCCCTGCCAAAATGTAGTCCAGAATGAGTACTTAGATATGTATGTGTATTTTATTATTATTATTATTGTTTTTCTGAGATAAAGTCTATGTAACCCAGGTTGGCCTCAGATTCACAATACTCTGTTTCTTGCTCCCAAGTGCTGGGATTATAGCCAAGTGCCACCATACCTGGCTACAAATATCTGTTTGTCCCTTAAATACACACACACACACCCCTGAAGTAACTATTAGAGACCCTCTACTGCTTCATTATTTCAATGTCTCGAGTACTATAATTTAATAGATTGTTTACTATAAGAAAAGGCTTATTGGGACACCACAGAATGGTCTCCAAGAACATTGATTTGGAATTATTTACCTCTTCTCTGGAGGATTTTCTGGAGCTCTGTGATGCCTGCCAACTGTAACCTCCAAAATGGTAGAAGATTTTCTGCCACGAGGCTTTGTTGTTTGTACGTTTACTGTGCTCCGTTCAACTTTCATGTCCTTAATAATGCCTAGCAGGTCTTTTTTTGAAGTCTCCTCTTCTTTGTCTTGCTTCTTTGCTGCCTTCTGGGAAATTTCACTAGCTGGAACAGACTGGCTATCTTTCTCGCTATAGATCGAGCTGCCAGTGCCAAAATGTCTTTGGATATTATTTTCTGTCCTGGAATGACATATTAAAGAATAATAAAAAAATACAATGCCAAAATATTAAAGTAGTAACTGAAAAAAGCCTGCTTTACATTGAAAAGAATTTCAATTTGAGCCCTTTTCATTTTCTTTTGCTTTCTATTATTATAAACAATTGTAATGGAAGCAATTTATCATGTGTTAGTATAGACCCTGGGCCTCACTTATACTCCAAGACTTGTGTACAATTTTCACCCCCACCTCAACTCCAAAGGTCAGCATTAGCCTCCTCTTACAGAGAAGGAAACCAAAAACCATAGTAGTAACTATGCAGAGCGTCTTTGTTATTCTCCTGTGGCTAAGATAAAACACCAGGCCTAAAAGAAATTAATGGGAAAAGGAGCTTTTTTGGCCTTATGATTCCAGGGAGAACAGTCCATTTGTTGAGACCAATCACCTAGCCCTCCCAAACTCCAAAACTATGTAATTGCTTATGAAAATGCCTGAGGCTACCACCAGTCACTTGAGGATTAGTGAAAACTCAGTTACAAAGGTAGTTTTGCCATGACCAATACATAGTATCAATATGGTACAATTCATTAGGAAAACCCTTTGATAATTATTGTTAACATAACAAAGTTAATGTTGAAGGTACTTTAACAGACAAGTGGAAATCGGGTTACCACAGTGTATCTTTCCAAGAGTGCTCTAGGACTTCAAAAAATAACCTGTATTATAGCAAAATAATGCAAGTTCCCTAGCATAACACACCTTTAATCCCAGCACTGAGGGAGGCAGAGGCAGGTGAATCTCTGTGAGTTCGAGGCCAGCCTGGTGTACAGACTGAGGTCCAGAACAGCCAGAGAGACACAGAGAAACCCTGTCTCAAAAAAAACCCAATAAAAATAAATAGATAAAACTATGCTCCAAATCTCTCATCTGAACTTATTTTCTTTGAGACTATCTCATGAGCTTCCCCTAATTTGCTGGAGGCATGAGTAGTAGATCATTTGTCTAGCAAGCAGGAAACCCTGAATGTGATCTCCAGCACCAAATCAAAGACCCCCACATTGTTCCCTTCAGAGGCTGATTTTACATTCTTCATCCTTCATAATGTAGGTTCCTGTGATAAAAGTTAGCTCTGCATTTTAAAAATGATGGCATAGTTAAAAATCTTTCTCAAACATCCTTCTCCTTCTGTCGACTCTCTAGGACAGTCAGCTGAAAGAGCTGGTCTCTTAGGTCACTCCATTACTTCATCATGTCAGATCCCATTAACTCTACTTTGTGCAGTCTCTTCCTCCGCGGAGTTGTTCCTTTCCATCTCCATAGTCAGCCTGCTTCAGCGCGATATTAGATCGAACAGGGGTGCCCAGGGAGGATACCATGAACCGCTTACAACCTCTAGGCGTCCCTATTTTCTGTCCTATGGTTATGTGCTGAGAGAATGAAGTAATCTGTGCTTAACCTGTGTGATCGTCACTGTACTTGAATTACCTCTTTAGTGGAACTAAATAACTATCCAGCATAGCAGGACGGTCTTATTCAGAGTTCAACACCAGTAACTGACACATCATAGGCACTTTAAATAATGCAGTAAGGAATAAAGGTGGGAAGCAAGCATTAATGAGGCCATCAAGAGATCTTGGGACGCATAGAATGCAAGGAAACGACCTCTTTTTTGGAGACTGTACAAAGATTTGTAGCAGCAAGCAAGATGAGGGGCAGGCGTGCAGCAGAAAGTACCCAGAACAAGAGACAAGACAGGTTGTCATAGCTGTTTGCCACACCCACAGCGACACTGGGCAAGCAGCCTTATCCTTCTACGATTTCTCGTTGCCCACATTTAAAACAACCGCTTCTAAGCCTGCGATTACAGTATCAACTCCAGGCGGCTGGAGAAACTAGGACTGCAAGTAAAGGAATTGGTAAGTCATGGAAGACCGGCGGGACCAATAACCCCGGAACGCCTTACCAGACAGTTCCGGACCGAGCCGCGGGTAGCACACTCCCAGCCACCAAGCCATCCCAGTTTCCAGGGGACAAAGGGAGGCCCGAGAAGAGGCGAGGACGTATAAACGCCGGGATTCTACGGAGCATCGCGTAAAAATAAACTCAAGCAAGCGCACAACCGGAAACACACTCAAGCAAGGGCACAACCGAACTAGTGCATCCCTTCGGCCAAATATGTCCCCCGAGATGGTTTCCGCCTGCACGCTTCCTCCCCTTTAGGATTCCGGCTGGCCGCAGAGGTCTGTAGTTGTGTTCCGGGATCTTTGACCGCCTTGATCCAGCCCTTTCCTCGCACTCAGATTCTGCTGTCTGGGCGGAGTCCACGCCAAGGTTCCGCCTGGGTCGGAGAGAGTGAATGGGATGATCAATTAAACAAAAACTGATCGGGGCCATAGAGAACTGTCCCGCCCTCCCATGAGCGACGGGCGAGCTCGCTTTTAAGAAAATTCCTGGTCAAGGTCTGGGCTAGGAGTTTCCAAGTTCTTCCTTCTTCTCTTTTCCAATGAATTAAAATTATGGGACCCCACAGAATTTGCAAAATAAGCAAGTTGATTTTATTTGGAGTCAAATGATAGTGCAAATTAAAAAGGGATATACCCGGGCTGGGGAGATGGCTCAGAGATAAGCGCACTAGCTGCTCTTCCAGAGGCCCTGACTTCAATTCCCAGCACCCATATGGTAGTCTTGTGTCTCATCTGTAAGTAGATCTGGTGCCCTCTTCTGGCATGCAGGCAGAACACTGTATACATAATGAATAAATCTTAAAAAAAAGAAAAGAGGGATATACTGTCAAGATTGAAAGGGAACCCACATACTAAGGGGTAAAGAGTGTTGCTGAAGTCTTCTTTTATGGGGACCGAGGATAAGAACTCCTCGAAAGAAGCTGGCTGATTGGAACTGGGGTACTTCAGAGAAATGGGAATGTTGCGGGTGTAGAAACGAATTGAATTAGCTTATTTGGGATTAGTTCTATCCCCCTCCCGTAGCCATTCTTGTCTTGACATAACTTTCTTTGTTCTATAAAACCTATAAAAACTTAATGAAACTGCTTCCATGTTGGAACATGGACTTTGGGTTAACCTAGATCTGTGTTCCTGAGCCATGATCACTCAAGATGGCTCCAGAATAAATTCTCTCTTATCCCGTTTAAGATGAGAGCTGTTTTTGTTGTTGTTGGTTTGGTTTGGTTTCATTTGGTTGGTTTGGTTTTTTGAGACAGGGTCTTGTTGAGTTCAGGGGGGTCATGAAAAATGGGACAGACCACCAAAGTCTAATAAACCAAAAAGCAAACTTTATTCCAGAAACCAGAATCCAGGAAAAAAACAAAAAATAAGTAAAAAATCTCCATGGGGCACAAAAAGCTTATCAGCTAGCTGAGACCACAGCCAGAGATTTTTTTTTTGGTAAGGCTGTGACAAAAGGCCTGTTTCTGAACCCACATTTTTATAGTAGGGGCACCAAGCATTAGGTCTGAACAAAGGAATTTTTACAATCTCAAGGTAAAACTCAGATATAGATTGCCTTACTTTACAATCTCTGTTAAAAGAGTTTTTCAGTTAAACTAGTGTTTGCACTTAACCTATTGTCTTCCCTGGTACTTTTAGGTGGTGTTTACTAAAGTCCTGTGCTCTCCCCTTTGATGCTGCCAGTTTCACATAGCAGGGATAATGCATAACCCAGAGGTCATATATCTATTTCCTAAAAGTTGACTCAGCTCATATCCTTGGCTAGCTCTCAGTTTGCAGAGAGATGCTTTGGCTTTGTAAATAGAGCTATGGGTTGTAAAGCGAAATAATCCACCGTTAATAGTTAATCCTCAAGCTGCTGAGAAAGCTGCTGACAGTCTGTTCTCATTCTCCTAGACTTATAACTTTATATTTCTTAATTTCTACATTCTTATTTTTGGAATCTACATTTTTATATTCTTATTCTCGGACCCTTCAGGTCTCTCTGTGTAGATTTGGAGCCTATCCTGGAGCTCACTCTGTAGACCAGATCTCGAATTCACTGAGATCTCCCTGCCTCTGCCTCCCAAGTGCTGGGGTTAAAAGTGTGCGTCACTACTGCCCATCCTTTTTTAATTTTTTTTTAATGTTGACAGTTATGACACCCCAACGTGGGGATCTGAGACAGACCGACTTTTCACTGGAGGGCTCTCTGAATGGAAGCCCAGCACCTGCATGCAACCATCGAGTCCAGACCATCTGGTGTTATTTTCTCATAGATTTTCTGGGGAATATCTTCATAAAACCTGATTTCCCCATGTCACGGCTGGCAGATATGTAGCTATTCTAAAGAGACACTTGTGTCTCTCCACCTGCTTACCAGACTGTTGAAAGAATAGACCCCAGGGATATGTATGGGATTTCCTTAGGAATCTCATGCTGGGAGATGGAAGGGGCACCAGCCAGTGGAGTAACCTGTCTCCCTGAAGGGTATTTCAGACAGCTCTAGCATCTTGTCAGACCACCTTACAGGATGAAGCTAAAACTCAGACAATGTTGAACCAATGGCAGGAGTGACTGTGTAGTACAGTTTACCCCAGTGACTCTGCTAAATCCCTACAAGATGACTGTACCTTGGGAAGGACTGGTTGGATGTGCACATTGTTGGCCTCTATTTAAACTTTGTTCTTACTAGGACCCTAACAGTGGACATGAGAGGTTTGCTGGATCTCTGTCCTCCCTTCCCAATGTGAGCACATTAAATACATCTTTTTTTATTTCTGCTTTCCATGTTTTATTTGGTTCTTTTCATAGGCTTGTTGCGGAAGGGTGGCTGGACCTGACTTGGCACAAATTGGGACACCCAAGTTACCTGTTAGAAAGCAGTCTGGAATGAGGGTTGGTGGGGAAAGAGAAGAAAGAACAAACCACTCCTCCCTCTGTCATTTAGAGAGAAAGGAACATATAGACAGACAGAGAAGAATGGCACCAGCTTAAATTTATATGGCAAATGTCATATTTTGTTTAAAATCTTTTGTGTTACTAAGCATTCCTCACATCCTAAAGAAATAGTTCTTCTCTCAACTGGGTGTGCTTAATTTCATTGTGTCATGTGTCTGTGATTATTGTTTCCAATATTTTGGGGTTTAATTTCATTTTTTGTGCAAAAAAAGGATTTTTTTAACAAACTGTGGCCACTTCAGTTCCCCTTTTAAATTCATTGTTTTGAAAGTGCAATATTTTCATTATAAAACAATGCTATCAGGTCAATTTATGTTGTCCATGGTATTCTTTTTTTCTTAGTTACTTTTTTATTGGTTCTTTGGAGGTTTTCCTCCTGGTCCCCCATCTTCCCCCTTCCCTCATTGCTGCCATGCCCAACCCCACATAAGGAAACAAATCAAAGTAAGCAAACAAAAACAAAAAAGAAACAGACAAACAAAAACCCACAACAAAAACAAAACAAAATCCACAACAACAGAAAAAAAATCTCTTTGTGGGGCTGGAGAGATAGCTCAGAGGTTCAGAGCACTGGCTGCTCTTCCAGAGGTCTTAAGTTCAATTCCCAGCAACCACATGGTGGCTCACAACCATCTGTAATGAGATCTGGTGCCCTCTTCTGGCATGCAGGCATGTATACATAATAAATAAATCAATCTTTAAAAAATGTTTAAAAGAAAACTCTCTTTGCTTCTCCCTCTTTCCTGCTTCCCCAACACCTCTTCATTCACCCTCCTGGCAGTGGAGGTCTCAGTGTGCCTTATAGTCCACCTCTTTGTCCTGTCAGTTTTACTGGCAAATGTTCATTGCAATGAGTCACTGGTCTGGTTCAAGGCCTCTGGTTTCTGGTACCCCATCATCACTGGATCCTAACCGGAACTTCTCTGGGACATCCTGTGGCTGCCACTAGTCTTGGAGATCTTGCAGGTATGGTACCACAAGACCAGTCTCTTCACCAGTCGAACCAGTGTGGGTCACCCCAAGGCCCATCTGTGGGCCTGGATAGTAGCTGGTCAGTCCAGGCTCCTGGGACCACCCACCTTGTGCAACTGGGTGGAGTCAGCTCCCCTACATGCATGCCTTCAGGGTAGTTCACCCTGGCCTGTGGTGAGGGGTGGGGGCCATCTCTCCAGCGGTCAGGGCCCAGCTCTGCTGTAGTTTCCAGAGAGAGGCAAGGCCAGCTTTCCCAGAGCCAGCAAAGGGCATGGCCAGCTCAGCATGGCCCTCTGATTTTATCCTGCACCGTTTCTAGGGCCTCGTGAGGTGACACAGGTTGCAGACATCCACACAGACTCTAACTGTAGCTGGGCCATGGACTCAGACATGGCCTTTGGCAGCAGCTTAGGCCTAGTAGACATCCTGGCTCTGGGTGGAGGGACTGGTCACTGGTGGGAATAGTTGTGACCCTGTCCTTGGGTCTCTATGTAACCTTTGGTGGCAATGCAGGACCCGGATTTCAGCACAGACCCCAGCCACAGTAGAACTATGGACCCTGCATGATCCTCAACAGTGGCTGGGTGTGGATGTCACCACTGTCCCAGCAGCAGTATGGCCCTGAGACACCAACATGGCCCTTGATCTCTGGTGTCTGCATAGCCTTTGATGGTAACAGGCATATTGGACATCAGCACAGACCCTAGCTGCAGTAGGGCCATGGTAATTCATTTTTGTTATGTACCAAAATATTTTTTGGCATGCCCAATTTAAATGTACATGCAGGTTCAAATTTAAATATTGTAATCATATATTAAGGCTTGATGAATACATACTGCTTATGAATTTGAGTACTATTAAGCATCTTAAAACCTATTAAAATTTCAACTTTGGGAATATTAAATGTTTCAACATATATCCCATTAAATTGAGAACTCAGTCTTCCCTCTAGCCACTTAGGGCTTCTGATGCCCTTAAGCCAATGGTTGTCAGCCTTCCTAATGCTGGGACCCTGTAATATACAGTTCCTCATGTTGTGGTGACCCTCCAACCATAAAATTATTTCATTGCCATTTTGTAACTGTAATTTTGCTAGTGAGGAACCTGCCTGACTCCATTTTAAGGGCAGGAACTATTATGCTGTATTTAAAAAATAAGTTTCAATTTACTGTGAGAATTGAGTTTCCTGGAACTTGACCCTTCTCCAACCCATGACCTTGATTTGTTTTTGAGAGAAAAAAAAAAGACAAAAACAAAAACCTGACCCTGACCCTCCCTGCTCCCCTAACCCCTTCTAACCACATTAAAAAGTTTTTTGTTTTGTTTTGGGTTTTGTTGTTGTTATTGTATTTCCTTATTGCCCAGTGTCTCCCTTCTGTAAAACTACTCGTGATTTTACTCCTTAAAAGGGGCCCAAGAAGTAGATTTGGGGGTGCTCCCTTCTTTAACCTGACTTAGGAGGCAGTCGCTGGCCAACTCTTGGGTGCACCCCAATAAAAATCAAACTTGCTTCAAATTCGGCTCAACTTGTGGTAGTGGTCTTATTCTCAGCATTGGGATTAACAGTAATTATGAATCATAGTGTGAATATTTGATATGCAACTCCAAAGGGGTCACAACCCACAAGTTGAGAAAGTGCTGCCTTAAGACAACAGGCTAAAGAAAAGCAGTGTGAGGAGGGGGTGATCGATGCGGATTACCAAAGGGAAATGGAGTTGCTTCTCCACAGTGGAGGTAAGAAAGACTGTGTTCCTGGTGCTACCATGTCCTGTGATTAAAGTCAATGGGAAGCCCCCTTCTGCCATTGTTTCCTGAATGCCACAGTGTACCAGCTGCTGATCTAGATCAGTGATGCTTAGTAGAATTTATGGAGATGATGAACTTGTCCTGTGTGTGTCCTGCCCACAAGCCACAAACCACAATCCATAAGCTGCTACTGAGCTCTTGAAACGTGACTAGTGCAAGAGAGAGTCTGAACTTGAAAATTCATTCCTTTGTATGGAAATCAAGCAGTTACACACAGTTGAGAGCTGCCCAAAAGTAGAGAAACGTCAGTTAAAAGCAGTAAGTCTTCGCTCTTGCTGGTTTCCAACCACAGCTGCGCCCGCAGTGGAATGCTGATGCCAGCAATAGACAACTGAGGAGATAAATACATAAATAGTCTGTTTAGTGCTGCAGAAAATATAACGGTAGAGTAGACAGCAAGGAGACGTATAATATTTTAAAATAGGTTTCAGGGGGCTGGAGAGATGGCTCAGTGGTTAACAGCACTGGCTTCTCTTCCAGAGAACCCAGGTTTGATTCTACCTCACAACCATTTGTAACTCCAGCTCATGGTGGGGGGGGGGAGTACAATGTCCTCTTCTGGCATTCATGGAAACTGCAGGCATTGCATGCAGTGCATAGGCTTATGCAGACAACACATCTAGGCTCAGAGCCCACTTCTCCAGATTTCTATTGTAGACTATAAAGACCAGCGGCTTTCTGGAACTTCCCTGGGACTCCAGCACCAGATTGGGACTGCTGAGACATCCAGCCTTGTGGACTGAACAACAATCAGATCCTTGACTTCTCCATTGCTGGCCAGACCACAACATGTAATCTGCTCTAATAAATCCCATATATATCAGTTTTGGTCCTCTAGAGAGAGAATTAGCAAATACACTCAACAGACTCCTACAGATTTTTCTATTAAACAACAAAAAGAATGTGCTGGGCCATGGTAGCACATGTCTTTAATCCCAGCACTTGGGAGGCAGAGACAGCAGATCTCTGTGAGTTCGAGGCCAGCCTGGTCTACAGAGCAAGTTCCAGAACAGGCTCCAAAGCTACACAGAGAGACTCTGTCTCCAAAAACCAAAATAAATAAATAAATAAATAAATAAATAAATAATAAACAAGCAAATAGACAAATAGATAAAAAATAATAATGGCAAGGGAAACTCAAAGGAGACAACAGATTCATATGATAGTCTCACAACCATGCTAAAACAATGGGATCAATTATAAATAATTTCTTCATCTTCTAATTTTGCTTTATGAATATTCCTTTTTTGAGAACTTACAAATTTGTTTATAAAACTTATTTTGGATGACGAATTCGGTAGTGCATACAACCCTTCTGCCTCATCATCCCCTGTACTCCGAGGACAGATGTGTGCCCTCACACCAGACAGATGTGTGCCCTCAAACCAGACAGATGTGTGCCCTCACAGCAAACAGACGTGTGCCTCACACCAGACAGATGTGTGCCCTCACACCAGACAGATGTGTGCCCTCACACCAGGCCAGTCTGGTTCACTCTCTTTCTCACACAGCACTAATTAACCTCTTCAAAATAGTCGATGTTAAATGTAAGTAAAAGCATCATCATAGGGTGTGGATGTGGCTCAATGAAGAGTAACTGCGTGCTTTTTGTTTTTAAAGCAAGGAGACTTGTAGGGGGCATCTGGCCTTTTGCCCCTATGACATGACGTTTTCACCTACAAATTTGGGGTCAGATGCATAGCTCTCCTGGGATGCGTGTAGCCTATGGGTCTCGATGGGATACAGCTGCTAAAGCATAATCCAATGAAGATATCCCCAGCTATAAATCAAGATGAGAGGTCATGGAGGTGGAGACGGACTCAGGAGGAGCCAGAGAGAGCTCTGTAAATCCTGGTAGACTACAATGATGTCATCTATCAAACTGATTGCCACGATTCATTATGACAGAACAGATGAAAGTGTACTAAGGCTAGAGTTCTGGTTCTGGCAAGGGACACACCACAGCTCCTGAGCTGTGCAAGGATGTGGAGTAGGGACAGGCGGCTCCTGCTCAGTGATGTAACCCAAGATCCCACGCTCCCTGCTGTGGCCTTCAGACAAGCCACAATGAGACATCTGCTCAAGCGACGCTCTAGGAAATCTACAGAGGTACCCTGATATGTCACAGATCCCTGCCTTTTTCCTTGTCTACTTCATTTACCAGTCTAGAGTTTGCCTATAGTTTAGTATGGTTTAGCTATGCATGATTAGCATGGTTTGAACGTCTTGTCTATTTTGGGGAACTATCTTAACACTAAAGTGACTCCTGCCTTTCAGGGCAGTAAGCAGAACCCCACCTTGCTTGCTCCTATGTAGACATGGCAAAGCCTAGAGACCAGGGCCATGGCATTCATTAGCTGCCACTCAAGACCTGTCATTTGGAAATGAGCAAAGAAGGCTGGGACAGGGCATGGGATGATTTGTCATGCAAGCCTGGTGAGGATCATGCCCAGCTTTGGAAGAACAGACACTCAAAAGGGGCAGTGGCACAGACTAACAGAGCTCCACAGAGCTTCAGCAGGGGCTTCCAGGGGAGCCCAGCTCTGTGGTGGGATGGGGAGGAGTCTTGTACAAGGAAAGTGTTCATGGAGTCTTGACTCTCCATATAGCCATAGAAAAGTCAAACTATCCCTTTAAACAACTGCCTATTATACCTCAGCAAAGAGAGTTAACTTCTGTTGAGTTTAATTAAGACCAGTCCCCTGAAAAGGGGCCATATTCCTTGGAAAACACACCGTGTTGTGGGGTTCATCTGACACAGGGTTTATGCATCCTCAATTCACACCATCCTGGGATGCTACCTTCAAGAGGTTTTTGTTTTGTGTCACTTTTTGTCGTAAAGTCTCACTTTGTAGTTGAAGCTGGCTAAGATTTTCCCATATTGGCATCCTGAGATTACAAGTATGTGCTACCATATTTATTAGTATCCAGGCACACCTTGACCCTGCCTCTTGGGCACAGTCACCTCTTGGCTTAAGGCAAGCAATTCCACTATACACAGTGCAAAGGTCCCTTTAAGAGACAAACTCCGCCCACTCCCAATCCCCCCACCTCTCTTTCTGTCCCTTCCTCCCTCCCTCCCTCTCCCCCTCCAAAGGCAAGCAGACCTCTGCCTCCCTCTCCCATCCTCTCCTCCCCCTTCCCTTTCCTTCCCTCCCTCCCCATTCCCTTTATTTCATACTCCACACTCAAGCTCTCTTTGCGTAGCCACTGTGGTTTGGGCCCGACCTGCTATGGGATGACGCAAAGGTCCCTCTCACACCATACCGTATCTTTCAATATTGGCTATGATTTGAATCCCAAATGTCTTCCCTAGGCATATGTGTTGAAGGTTTTGTTTGTCCAAGATGATTGTATATTGGGACATGGTGGACCATTTTGGAGGTAGGACTAAGGGAGAGGAAGTTAGGATCATTGGAGTGTGTTTTATATATATCTATACACACGTATACATATACATATATATATACACACACATATATATAGGTATAGGTATGTATGTGTTTTGCTTGCATGTATGTCTGTGCATAAAACATGCATTCCTGGTGCCCGCAGATACCAGAAGAGAGCACTGATTCCTCTGGAACTGGAGTTATGGATTGTTGTGAGTCATCACATGGATTCTGGAAATCAAACTCAGGTCCTCTGCAGGAATCATAAATGTTCTTAATTCCTGAGATATCTTTCCAGCCCACTAGGGGTATGATCTTGAAGGGAATGTTTACTCTCATTGCTTTCTGGCCACCATGAGGTGAGGCGCTTTATTTTACTCTACAGCCTACCCTGTTATGATGGCTGTAGTGTGACACAGTCCTAAAAGGACAAAGCTAAAGGACCGTGAACTGAAAACTCTGAAATAATGAGCCTCTTAAGCTGAAACAATATTTTATCACATCACAGAATAAAACTAAGACAAATACCATGGCAAAAAGCAACTTAGGGGAGAAAGAGGTTTATTTGGCTTCAAATCACAGGTTATAGTCCATCATGTGGGGAAGTTACAGAGGCAGGAGATTTAGGACAGCTGCTCAGACTACATCTGTGGTCAACAGAACAGAAAAACAAATGCAGCCACGTGGTGTAGGAGGTCCTTCTGTTTGTGTGTTGCTTTCATTGGTTAATTAATAAAGAAACTGCTTGGCCTGATAGGGCAGAACTTAGGTAGGCAGAGAAGACAGAACTGAATTCTGGGAGGAAGAAAGAGAGTCAGAGAGAAAGAGCCGCCATGGAGCTGCCAAGTCAGATACGCTGAATCTTTCCCAGTAAGCCACGACCTCATGGTGACATACAGATTATTAGAAATGGCTGGAGAGATGGCTCAGTGGTTAAGAGCATTGCCTGCTCTTCCAAAGGTCCTGAGTTCAATTCCCGGCAACCACATGGTGGCTTACAACCATCTGTAATAAGGTCTGGTGCCTTCTTCTGGCCTGCAGACATACACACAGACAGAATATTGCATACATAATAAATAAATAAATATTTTTTTTAAAAAAAGAAATGGGTTAAATCAAGATGGGAGAGTTAGCCAATAAGAGGCTAGAACTAATGGGCCAGGCAGTGGATCTTCTGCCTGAGACGGAAGCTGGTTGGATTCTTGCCAGTAAGCCACAGCCATGCTGCTTGCTTGCTTCTGCTTATTGTTCATCTAGCTTTTTTCTTCTTGCTCTTACACGGTTCAGAACCGTGCCAGTGAAATGGTTCTGTGGTTCAGGCAGGACTCAGGGCCACGTTGCCGTAACATTCAGAAGAGATCACCGACTCTCAGAAAGTGTCCATAGGACACGTTACTATGACACAGTTCAATCCCAGCCTCTGCAACTTCTTCCCCATGTAGAATTGCTATGAGAAGCCCTGGGGTTGGGGCTCTCTCTACCAAAGGCTATTTCATGACTTGGCAAAGATGTGGGAACTTGCCAGAGGTGGTGACACTTTCCTTTCATCCTAGCATTCTGAGGCAGAGGCAGGTGGATCGCTGTGAGTTCGAGGCCATCCTGGTTTACAGAGCGACTTCCAGGACAGCTAGGGCTGTTACACAGAGAAACCCTGTCTTAAACAAACAAATAAACAAACAAGATATGTATATCAAAGACTTGTTTTAAAGCAAATTTAGGGTTTATTATAAGTGAATGTTTGATTTGTATATTTATTTTATCTCCCTAAATACATGAGGTCACATAAACATTTTTGAGTGAAGAAGATTGTCGCTAGAAAATTTTGGGAGCCACTGCTTTCTCCTCTTTTCAAGAAGGGGTGTTTTAATCACAGAGAATGTGGGCCCCTCCTACGGTTCTAAGGGAACAAAGCACTCATACTAAACCTGGTTGACAAGCCTACTCCTTCAGCTGTTCCAAATGCTTTAAAAAACTTGACTTCAAAGAGTTGAAAAACGCAAGAATGATATAGTGTGAGAAGTTAAAATTAGATGTCATTGCTTTTGTCAATTTATTACAGACTTAGACATGGACTCTAATCTGTAAAAGCAACAGAATTGCTTTTGGTCATGGTTTCATCACAGCAAAATAAAGAAGCAATCTAACTCACGTGAGATGAAATTGCCATGTGCAAAGAAAAATTAAGTCTTGCTGGAAAACAGTCCTGCTTAATTATCTGCAGTGTTATGGCTCTGTGGTGGCAAAGCTGAACGCACACGGTAGAGACAGCGTGTCCTGGAAAGTCTCCGGTGCTTGCTAGCTGGTCCTTTTCAGGAGTTTCCTGGGCCCTGTTCTACATGAATTATGGGTAATTCTAGTCTCTGTCCACCATTTGTTACTATTGTTACCATTATTATTATTGAGAGGGAATGAAAGCCATTTCTGGGCCAGTGGACCACAAGGTGAAACCTGACTGAAAATTGTCTGGGAGGAGAGATGTTTTCCTCTGACAAGAAGAAGGGTGAGAATGCTTCCTCCTGACTTGGACAAAGCATGTAAGGCTACTACACACAGAGCTGTGCCTGCTGTCTCACAATCACTAGACAGTCGTGGGTCGTGGAAATGTGTCATGGAAAAGGCACTCATGGAAAATCTGACCCAGACCTGGCTGAGCTGTTAGCCAACCCCAGCCCTTCCTACTTCTAGATATCTTTTCATAGACAAAATGATTGTATCATAGCTTGGGGATTATGTTACCTGTTGCCAAGTTTTTCCTAAAACACATGAGGAGAGGGATTTGTTTCAGTTATGGCAATGTTTCCTATTATTGATGACTCACAAAACTGTGAGCAGTTAAGAGCATCATCGGTAATTATGTTGCCATTAATTTTATCCTTAAAAATGTATAAGTTTAAGGTTCATAAAATATACATGTGATCTGACTTTCTTCCCTTTCTTTTTTCTTTTTTTCCAGGACAGGGTTTCTCTGTAGCTTTGTTCTGGAACTCGAACTCACAGAAATCACCTGTCTCTGCCTCCCGAGTGCTGGGATTAAAGGCATGCGCCAGCACCACCTGGCCTTCCTTCATTTTTGCAATACCATAAAAGGTTCCAACGATATGTAATAGAAATTGCCTCCTTTCAAACGCTGTTCTAACAAGTATTTCACTGATGCAAATTTCCCCTGCCATTTCACACAGTTTCACAGAAATCCAAATCTATGTTTGCTTTTTTTCAATTTCAAATATTGGTTGTACTGACTCCAAACAAGACTTGAGGGAATTCTCGACCCAAGTCCCATGTAGTGGGCATTGAAACCGTGTAACTGAAGCATTATTTTCTTTTTCCTCACTGACCAAATACACATTTGAATCCGGGACGTTCTGTGTTTGTGATTTGCTAGCAACACTAGTTACACTTTGTTATTTTTTTTTCTCCCCCTGTGATGTCATTAACCTGTACATTGTGAAATTCTGGTGCTCTGACAGAAGCTTGATTCCTGTAGTCAATCTGTCTGTCCTTCTACCTGCGTCAAACCTGCTTCCATTACAGGTCAGCCACAGTGCCATCTTGCACAATCCCAAGGGTAGCCAGGCACCACCTTGAGCAGGGAGGCCAGTGTGTGACTGTGTTTGCTCATTTGGAATTCAGCTCGGAAATACTTTCTGTTGTTCTGTGAGAGCAGTGGTCTGCGCTTGTGACATGCTGTTTCCGAGAGGAGAGGGAGACAGACGGTCCAGCAGTGAAGAGAGAGCACTTGCTGTTCTTAAAGGACCCAGAACACGAATGAGGTAGCTCAAAATCACCTGTAACTCTAGTTAGGGACTACAATTTTCCCTTCCAGCCTTGACAGGTACCAGCATGCACGTGTTCACACATACATTTAAAAATCAAATAAATCTTCAGGAAAAAAGAGGCCCCGATATTCCTGGGGACTCACTGAACAGAGTTGCATGGGCACTTTGTTTAGTGGAAACCCATAGCTTTACAATCAGTTCTTTCTAAAGTAGCAATACATTGGCTTGCTTCTCATTTCCCAGAACAAAGATGCAAGGGAGGATGGAAGAAAAATGGCATTTTTAAGCTCTTCTAGGAACTGGTTGCTGCAGCCCCCTTACTTTGGAAAAGAAGCCTTCCTGTAGGGGTGCACCATGCAGTGCGGGTCGGTTAAAGAAAGAAGGCACTCCAAGATGAAATTTTCGGGCCTATGTGGCAGCAGGAAGGTCCAGCCTCTTCTGATGAACTGAACCCCTGAAGAGCCATACAAAGGTGTATTTATTGAAAGTTACCGGAAGTATTTCCTCATACCATGGTCCCTAATCTAATTTACGCATCTTACTGGTCCATGACTCTAGTCCTTTATTATGTATCGTTTGCAATACACAGTAATACAAGACGTGCCTGAGGCATCTGGTGACCAAAGTCACAGGATGGCTGCACCTTCCCAGAGGTGGAACTTCACAGAGATTAAGAGCACCTCTGGACAGGCCTCTGCCAAACCCAAATTTCCCTGTAGCTCTAGCATCACACTGGGTAAACGACCCATTCCTCTATTTCTTTGAGAGACTCACTTGCACCAGCTAGTGCGTCCCACACAGGGATTCCTCTGGTTGGTTTGCAACCAGGGGATAAATGGACAAGCATTTGTACAGAAAGGGTAACTTTACAGATTAGAGGCGTATATTCGTTTTTAAGCACAATCTCAACTGTGTCTTAGTTACCGAACAAATTGAAGCTGAGAGCTGTCAAGAGGATATTGTGGGAAGGAGAAACACAGATGTGGGTTGGAGTATTGGGAATAGAGCTGGAAGGAAAGGAGAGGAAGGAGCCCAACTGGGACAAACAAGGCCGTAGCTTGGGGACCAGGGCCTCATCAAGGTTGCCAAGTCACCATCTGGAGTAGCCATGACCACAAACATGGTGGCTCCTGTAGGTTGTCCACGCAACACAGCTGCTGAAGGTTCCAACTTGTTAGGCTATGTGCTACTTTGAACAACTCAGCCAAACTCCCTGGCTTGTTTCTGTAGTTACACTGTGCTCTCTAAGCGCCAGGAAGACCAGAAAGTTCATGGCCATCCTTAGCAACTTAACAAGTGAAGCCTGGGTTATGTGAGTCCCTGTCTCTAAACAAATAGGTAATTTTAAAAGATGGCCGTAAATGAATCTATAGTTCATCACTACTATTCTAGTACTTTTCAATTCCCGTTAAAGCCACAGCCTCTAGGAGACCCCAAGGTGAGTCCTCCTGGAAGCCGCCACCAACCTCCCTGACCCTCCAGACAGCTGCCAGCGTGGAGAGCAGACTTCCGGGACTCGGGAGGGAGGGGCCTCGGGTGGGGCGGGCCCCGGGAGGGGCTTCTGGTGGGCGGGGCCTAAGGAGGCGGGGCTTGGGTTGGGGGGGAGAGTGGAGGGGTTTGGAGAGGGAGGTGCGGAGGGAGGCGGGGCTTCGGGGCCGGGGAGGAGGGCCAGTGGAGGGTCTCGGGAGGGCGGGCAGGAGGGCCGTACCCACACTGCGACCTTAAAGAGTGTCCCGGGGCCGCGGCTGCCAGCAGAGCGCGGATTGCGGAGTGCGAGGCGGTGCAGTCAGGCGCGGCGGTGAGGCGGCGGGCGCAGGAGGGAGCGGGCGGGCGGGCAGCCGGGCTAGGGGACGCGGCCTGATAGTCCCCGCCCTACCGCACACGTGCTGCCACACCGGCACGGACCGGGCTGGCGGTCGGGTCCCGGGAGGCGCTGGGGCTCGGGCGGGCTCTGACCCGAGTGGTGCCGTGCGGGGTGCACGCAGCGCGCGCGGGGGTGGGGGGATCCGGTGCAGGCCGGGTGACGCGCTCCGCAGCTGCGGCAGTAGTTGGTTGGCACCCAGGTGCCGGCGATCGGCCGATGGTTTCGGTGGTGGTGGCGGCATGCGGCCTCCTGCCACCCAGCTGCAGCTGGAGACAAGTCTTCCCTAAAATGCAGCCTCACCCGGTTCGACTACCGAAGTTGTCTTCCTCTGGGAACCCGTAGTAGTGTTGGCGTTGTTCCTGCGACTGCTGGGTAGTTTGAAGGAAGAGGGTGGGACCCTCAAGGGATTCGGGTTTTCTACTCCAAATTGTACAACAAGCTCCTCTAAGTCAGTTTAAATCCGTGCGGACCAGTCTTGTGCAAGTCCTGTTTATACACTCTCCAAGCCACAGTTTGTACTGAGTTCATTCTGCATACTTTCTTGGTTCCTCTTAGTACCATTTCTGTTTCTTCTAATTTGACAGGTACCTCTAAGGAGACTAAGTGGTAGACTGTTTGACTTGTATGCAGGAAGTCAGGTTTAATCTCTAGCACGGAAAAGCCTTTTTTTAAAATATGTAATTGTTTTTGAAATTCTAATTAACATCATTTTCTCCCTCCCCTTTTCTACCTCTAACCTAGTCTATGTAACTCTCTTAACTCCCTGTCTCAAATTCATGGCATCTTTTTCTTTGTTATTACACACACGTTCACACACGTAAATATATAAATATACACATAAAATCATAAATATGTCAATACAACTTTTTCAGTCCATATAATGCTACTTGTATGTATCCAATGGAGGGACTCTTCCCGCCGAAAGACTACCCACCCCCAGCATTTCTTAGTTGCCTGTATTGCAGCCTCCTGTAACACCTGTAGCTCTTTGTGGAGGGCGGAGGGCTCTTGAGATTTCCTGCATCCTTGTTAGCGTGTTTATTGGTATCATCTTTGTGTAGGTCTTGCTTAGGCTTCAAAGTCGATGAGACTTGGGTATAGTCTTTCTGACGTGTCTAGGAGATTAAAACTCACAGCGAACTCCCTGCTCCTTTGGCTATCTGCATATATTATCTTTAGAATTTGAAGTGTTTGCATTTGGCTTATGTCAAGGGGTCGCATTCATAGTGACTGTGTACTTAGATACACTTTTCTGTGCCTTCCACGTTAGTGAAGAATCGTTCAGGTAAAAAGAAATGGCAGCCGTGAAGTTTATCTGAGGCCACTTTGAATGTTACCCCTGCAGCCAGTCTTTCTTACCCTGCAGAAATGTGGGGCTGGGTTATTCTGTAACTACTACCACATTGCTAATTTAAAAATAAACTTTTTTTTTTCAAAGAAAAGATTCTTGGAATATGGTCGTTGGCAAAGTGGCTTTTTTTTTTTTTTTTACAAATTCTTGGTTGGTGGCATTGTTTTCTTGGCTTTCAGGATGGCTTTGGCACTTTTTTTGTTTGTTTGTTTTGTTTTGAGACAGGGTTTCTCTGTGTAGCTTTGGAGCCTGTCCTGGAACTCGCTCTGTAGACCAGGCTAGCCTTGAACTCAGCGATCACCTGCCTCTGCCAACCCAGTGCTGGGATTAAAGGCATGCGCCACTACCGCCTGGCTAGCCTTGGCATTTGAAAGAACCTTGGCCTAACACATTAAACTCCTCAGTGTGACGAGGAACGAAACTGTCCTCTGTTCTATGTAAATCCAAAATCCATCCTGTGTTTTGAGAACATACAGAATAGTTTGAGTGATGGGCAACTTTGATCCTGTATGTTAAGGCATCCTCCATTTTTTTCTAGTTAATATTAAGTTCATGTCTCGGCAAGTTGTTTTTTTCTCTCTAAAGGTAGAGGAAGACTTCTTTGTTTCCCGAAACTCTAGCCTTCAACATAAACATTTCAAGTTTTGCTGTAGAGAACCATGGCGACTAGACTCTCTGAGACTTACTCCTGGGATTCTGATCAAGTAAAACTGGAACCCAGCAGTCCAGATGTTGCACCAAAGTGGGCCTGGCCCACATTATCAGCCTTATCCTGGAGCTTGGGCTGTAAGACTCTCTGGTCCTACTTGAGGCCTGTTGAATCAGAATCTGAATTGTAGTGCGATCTTCGGTAAATCTACACATTTATGCTGAAATGTAACGGAGTTGTGACAAGAGCAGGGTCAGGGTTTTATTCTGTACCTTGTGGCATTTATGACTGCCTGTGCGTGGTAATTCTATAATCCACCTTGTCTTAGGTGAAGACCTCCGGGTCTAGGAGCCATGTGACTCAGTGGAGCGCCTAGGCTCTGGCATTCTGAGGCACAGGCTGATGTCTGAACTTATGGCTGAGCTTGGTGGACTGGACTTTCACCATTGGCCGCTGTAACACTAATCTGGTGAGGTCTGGGCCATTTGGTTCCTTCTCTGCTGTTGTCGAGGTTTTCACTCAGGGAAGGGGTAGGTGTGTGAGCAGTGTTGGAAGGGAAGTGGTGCACTTGGCTGTGTTGATACATTCAGCCTCCTTAGGAACCCGTTTTCCCCCTCTCAGAAGTTAAAGTGCAGTAACTTAGCAGGCTTAGAGAATGGGGGGCTACAGAGGCTAACTGAACCTTTCCTTCTTCCCAGGGATATGTGGTACACATCCTACACTGGAGAGAATTGCCTTCCACAGAACCCAGTGGCACCATGAAGTCCAATCCTGCCATCCAAGCTGCCATTGACCTCACGGCAGGGGCCGCAGGTAAGCCTCACCCCCACCCCCACCCCGGGTGCCCAGATTCCTGAAGTAGTTTCTCAGAGTGGATTGGAAATTGTTACCCCATAGGTTACATAATTTTCCCTCAGAATGAATCAATTTAACGGAAATGTGATTTCGATCAGAGCATGGCAGCAAATGCACACACAGTAGTGTTTAATTTTATTAAAGCTTTACCAGACAGTGAAGGATGACAGTGTCCCTGGTATTGGCAGAAAACATCTTAGTTCCAAAATGAACTAACTCACGTGCTAAAACAGGCAAGTGGCAGTGGGTCCCTGCTGGGCAGGCTTCAGATGCTTTGTAGTACAAAAAGCCAGTTACTGTTCTTTTTTAATATCTGCTTTATTTTTATTCATGTGTGTGCGCACACGCGCATGTGTGCATGCACCTATGTGAGCATCTGCCCAGATGAGCAGGTGCCTGAAGTGACTGGAAGAGTGGCCCCATCCCCCGGACTGGAGTCGGAGCTGGAGTCGTAGGCAGTTGTGGGTCCCCCATGTGGGTGCTGGGAACCAAACCAGTTGCCCTAGAAGTCAGTAAGCACTCTTAACCACTGAGCCATTTCTCCAGCTCCCATTACTTTTCTCATTGGTGACAGGAAAGAAAGGAAGGCTCTCTAGCAGTGAGGCTGACAGTCCTCAGAGTCTCCTGGTGCAGAAGGGAAGATGATGCAGAACTTTTGGGAATGGGTGGTTGAGACTGAGGGCAGACTGGAGCCAGGGCTGGTGACATGAGGCCACTGTAAAAAGACCACTTACTTAGTGTAAAAAGACACTAAGGGAGAAGCTTAGGCTGGGGCAAAAAGAACTGGGTACCCGTGATAGTCATTTTGTTTCCAGAGTTCCGTGTCATCTTAGGGGCAGAGGGACACCGGAAGGCACATGTTTCCCAAGGGAACCTTCTTTCATCTACCCTGGCCCCTCCCCCCCGTATTAATTAATTCTTGTAAATGGGGAGGCGAGAGCACCATGTTGCTCGATGTTCTCTTACCCAGTATGACCTCTTGGGTCAAGAGATCAAGTGTGGTCAGGGGAGGACTACCACTTCTCACTCTGTTCTTTGTTCAGCTGTAAAAAAAAAAAAATCCTTATACAGAGAACAACTCTCTCTCTCTCCCCTCCCCCCAGCTCTTCCACCCACCCTTCATGAATCAAAGGTCAAAGTTGGTTCAGAAGGAAGGCAGATAAGGATCCCCAGCCAAGGACATCTCTCCAGGCTAGGGACAAGGACTGTTCCAGTGTGGTGAGCAGGTCCAATAGCTAGCAAGGTTGTACCCCAATGTGTTATTAACCACTGTGGGTCTTCAGGTCAGTCCCCGTATTCTGTGGAAGAGAGGATGGGCCAGTCCCTTGGCCCCCATTCCCTCTCAGTCCTCATGGCATGCTGTGGGGATGCTGGCTGGGCTAGTGGCGAGCAGTACAGCTCTGGCTTCTGTAAGGGGTGTGTAGTCACTTGAGAATCTCAACTGCAGGCATTCTCTGCTCTCCCATCAGTCTGAGAGCAAGCAAGGCTTTGTTGCAATACTTTTAAAAAAGTTTCCCTCTTCCCTGAGTGTACATTCAGATATTTGAGGAGCACTTACAGGTTATAGTCTTTGTGTAAATTACAACAGTATTGTTGGGAGCCTTGTGTAGCTGACATGTCTGGAGGGCCTTTTCTATTTAAAACAATGACCGCATGTCCATATATTGACTTTAAATGGTTCTGCTGCCTGTGGGCTTGGGAACACAAGGCTATCCCCAGAGCTGCTGGGTTTTGAGATTTTTGACTACAAGTTTCCTGGCAGGGGTAGGGGCTTTGGGGGGCTGGTCAGAGAATATGCTCATTAGTGATCTAAGACTGCATTCATTGTGAGGTACCTGGAATGCGATCAGGAAGGAGCAGTCTTACTTCTGAGGGTCCCAAAGTTTACTTGGTATAGCATGCCTTCTGGAACTGGGGATCAGTGTTCACTATATATGTAGAAAAACTCAGATCTTGGCTTCTTGTTTTGTTGACATCTTTGCTTTAGTGTGCCTAGTAGGACAGCAACCTTCTCTGAGGTCAGAGTTAGTTTGAACTCTTAGCTACCCTAACTGTCTGCACTGGCAAATTCCTAGGTTTTGAGATTTTTTTTCCACTTGCTCAGAGAACCCCTCGTTCCATGACCACCCCCTCATTGGTCAAGTGGTTTATCTGCAAGAACAGAGTCAGCTGTGGCCAAGGGTCATGATGAGATGTAAACCAGTTCTTTCTGTCTCCTTTTGATTTTAAGCAAAGCTGCTCCCGCCAGACAAGTTTCCCAACCAGCTCATTGCTATTAAAGTGCCAAGCAGCCGTCTTTGGCCTGACCTGTGCTTGCTGTATGTGAGGTCTCAGGAAAGGATCCTGGGCAGCTAGGATGAGAGTCAAAGCAGAGTTAGAGCATTGGCTAGTTACCAGAACAAGGCAGTGGGTATTACAAAGTGAGCCGCGGGAGTCTGGAGAACACCTGGAGTTAGTTTTGTATCTCCTCCCTACACCAGGGGAAAATCGTCAGTCCTTGCAGGGTGCCTCATTCACTGGCTGGGAAGGAGGAATTTTATAGCCTTGAAGTTTGTCTTCTCAGTGTCAAAATGACAAGCACTCCAAAAATCATTCTGAAGGGATATCTTAATGTCCTGCTTCCCAGTCCTGTAAAGTGGCAGTGCCGCCGACTGGGGGTTGGGGTTTACCTGTATGTCCTGTTGTAAGTTGTCCCTTCTTTGTTAAATGGCCTCAGTGGCTTGTGATTTGCTGCTTGTATATGGGAAACTGACAGTCCGTGGACAGAGTCTTTGTGGCTATGATACAAATATCTAAGGAAGGGAGGGGAAGTCAACCTAAGGGAGGGGAGGGGAGGCCAACCTCAGGGAGGGCGTTCATTTTGGCTTGCAGTTTCAGGTGTTTTATTCCATCCTGGTGGGGGGGTGTGTATGGCGGACAAGAGAAGTTGAGATCTTGGCAGCCAGAAAGCACACACATCTATGCTATACATACACCCACACCCATGGCAGGGGCAGGGGGACCCGACTCTGCTCTTGTCCCTTTTCTTTCTACTCTTCATTTGCATTACATCTGGACACCAGGCTGAGTGAGGTGCTTCAGAGTGGTCGTTCTTAGTTAATGCTCTCTGGAAATTGACAGGCACCCAGAGGTCTGCTTTATTGGTCTCTTAGATGCCTCTCAAGGCAGTCAAGCCGACAGTGAGAATTACCCACCACAGTGACTATTCATGAAATATCGAGCATGATCTGGTCTCGGCACCTCTCCTGGAGAGCTGCCTGTGGTAGCCCCTAAAGACAGAGGCTCTTTCATTTGTCCTTCAAAGAGGAGAGACTGGTCAGACATAGGACTTCTATGCAGGTGGAGAAACCCTGCAATGTTCTTGGCGTTACTGATGTGTAAGTCTGAGAGCCGGCTTGGCGCTATGCTTGCTGGCTGGAGCTAGGGGTGGGCACTGGACTGAGTTCTGTGGTGAACATTGTTGAGACTTAGGTCCACTTTCATGAGGAGTTGAAGCTGCAGCTATATTATATTCATGACATTCAGCTTCCTACCTTCTAGAATGGACACAGAACCGTCATGGAGATGCAGCAAATGTCTGTCGTAGTAACTGCTATCTGTCTGCACATTCAAGTTCAGCGTTAACATGCAAACGGTTCAGTTCGAAGGTTAATGTGCTGAACTACAGGCTTCATTCAGTTTATCCAAAATGGGCACTCTAAAAGTCCTAACAGTCACCGGCTGCTTTGGAATAATTCAGTGATTTTGCTATGTTGGAGACCACATAATCTAGCCCAGCAGCATGCAGGAGAGAACAGTTCTGATTATAGGAAACTCATCTTGATGTGTTGTTGCTCTGTTCTCACTGACTAGCACAGACTAGCCTGGGACTCTGAGTCCTCCTGCTTCTCCCTCCTGGGTCCTGGGATGACAGGCACACACCACACACTCTGCTGTCACACCTTGCTGAGTGATCTTCCAGTGGTTCAGAATTCTGGATAATCGGGTGATGCTTTGCGGTTACTCTCCTGGAAGAAGCAAACAGCAGCAAGAAAATCACAGAAAGCGTTTTGGTTGTTTACTAGGCCAAGCCATTCTCCGACCCCTTGATGTTGACCTCGTCTACCAGTAAATAAATGCGTGGTCCTCACTGCCCTCCGTCGCCACCTCCCCAGCATGGGTGGAATGGCCATGTGTGACTGCGTTTCTTAGATATTCTGTGTAAGCCTTCCATTTTGATGTGTGTTAGTGGCCTTATCACATAGCTGCTTTGTTTCCTGACCTAAGCAGGGGGTGCCAGAAATGTGGGGCCTTCTGAGCCTCGCGAGGGAGGTAAATATTAACTAGCAGCATGTCCTAAAACTTTGGTCCTGGTCCAGGGTCTACAGACATTATGGGCAATCACAGTTTGTTCTTATCCCTGTGCTCAGAATTCTTACTGAAGTAATCTAGTGCAATTTAGACTTAAGTACATTAGATATTCTTACAGCAAGAAAGCAAATGCAAGGCAGACTTGAGGCCATTGATTCATACTAAGCAAAGGTAATTGTAGTCTGTTCCTTGCGTACAAATCATTAATTGATAGAGCTAAAATTAAAGTGCTCTTTTCAGGGTCAAGCGTTTTGCCCTCGAGATTAATTAGCAGGCGTCTTGTTTTCCTTATCTGCACTTGGCTCTGATGTTTTTCTCATAGTCATCATACAGTTGGGCCTTACAAGAAGAAATGCTTGTCTCTACCACCATCCCACCGCCCCGCCCACTGACCCTGCTGCAAGCATCGCTCCTCTCTCATGTCTAGAGTGGGTGCTGATTAGTAACTGCTTGTACGTCAGGTTTGTGCCAAGTTAACACTCTAGATGGTGTCAATGAAGAACAGAGGTTCAGAGGTGTTCTGGGGTGACACAGTAAGACTGGGTTCCAGCCCATCTCTGCCCCCCCCTAAACATAGACCATATCTTGTACTCGGGGCTTGGAATGTAGACACCAAAGATCTGCCCTGTAAGCGTGACTCCCTTTAGGATGGGCCTCTGGGCTGACCAGCATAGGCACCTGCCGAAGTTGTACTGAACTTGGTTAGGGGATTTGGGAAAGGCAGTTGGTCATTAGGAACTAAGATACCGGTAAACCATGGGCGGCAAGGTACTGTCCTTTTGTGTGTGGCTGTGGGCCCATTCTAACGACTCATGTCCTCCCTCTAGGGGGCACAGCATGTGTACTGACCGGGCAGCCCTTTGACACCATGAAGGTGAAGATGCAGACGTTTCCAGGCCTCTACCGGGGCCTCACCGACTGTTGCCTGAAGACCTACTCCCAGGTGGGCTTCCGTGGCTTCTACAAGGGTACCAGTCCTGCCCTGATTGCCAATATTGCGGAAAACTCGGTGCTCTTCATGTGTTACGGCTTCTGCCAGCAGGTGGTCCGCAGAGTGGTTGGACTGGACAGTCAGGCAAAACTGAGGTGAGTCAGGACACCGACATTTGGTTTTTTATATAAGTAAACACTTAATTTTAATGACATTTATAGGAAAGAAGTTTCCTTTTTTAAAATGATTCTGATGTTCTACACTGTCCTGGTATAAACCAGAGAAGGCCAAATGGATCGTGTTAAGAGTCCGCTGTGTGCTTTGGTCCCTATGGGAAGATACTGGACTAAAACTATAGAACATGGACTTAAGCTTAGTGGAGAGCATTGAAAAGGTGCCCGAGCAGTGCTAGACAAGAAATGTGGAGTTTAGGCAGCTACAGATGGACCCACTTTCTTTGGCCGAACCCTCCTACAGGTCAGACTTCCATTTGTGCTTGATCTTCCCTAGATACCTATTGTTCAGAGACCAAACACAATTCGTAAGCCACAGGGATGCTCAGTTGTCCTTCCTTCAAATGTTGATTTATTTGAAATGATTTAAAACTGTATTGGGGGAGGCAGGGCTGGGGGAGCCTAATTACTAAAGTGCTTGCAAGGCACTGAGTTAGATCCCTACCCCACACAGGAAAAGGTGTACATGCTATGTGCTTATAATCCCAATCCCAGGAAGGCAGAGGTAGAAGGAGATCTGGGGCCCCGGGTCCCAGGGAGACCATTTCTCAAAACACAGAGGTATAGCTCCTCAGAAACCCATACACACATGTACACCTCCATACATAGACATACAATAAAATCATATGTCATTTTTATGCACACACGCACACATTGATACTTGCAAAGGTCAGGCTTGTTGGCTGTCAGGAGGAATCAGAACCTCTATTGTAGCACAGGCTGAACACAACTGAAGTAGATTCCTTGTAGTTGGAAGTGTGTTCTGGTGATATCTACAAGATTCAGATGTGCTATTTTATAGACAAAACATTGATCATGATGGTAGAAGCTGTGTTTAAAAACTGGGGACTGGATAAGACAACCCGAGGAGACAGTGCAGGACAGAGGAGGGCTAAACGTGATTCTCGAAGACCTCTAACTAAGGAAGGGCAGGAAGCAGAGGCCAAGAGATTAGCATTCCACAAGGATACCAGACAAGCAAAGCAGTAGGCAACTGGCTCTCTCTGGCAGCTTCATTAGTGAAGGACCACATGGGAGAGGAGCCAAAGCAGCAGAGGGTACCCAGAGAAGGTTCTGCTGGAAGACTCCTTGCTCCCCTTGGGCAAGGCAGCCTTTGACTGTAGGACAGAAATGGTGATGGGAGCAAACCCGGTTCTGGCCCGAGGTGTTCCTCCCCTCTTCCCTGCTTCTGAGACTGGTTTGAGCACACTGCCTTGAGCCATGGTCCCGCTGTGTAGCCTTGACTGGCCTGAAGCTCACCATCCTCCAGCCTCAGCCTCCTACTCAGGGATGACAGGTGGACATTATTACCGTTCACTTAGTCTTTTCTGATGACGGACAGTAATGCTTTACAGCCGTGTTTCTCCACACCTCTCCAGAAGCAAGAGTTAATGTCACCAAGAAGGGGTTGGGAAAGGCCTCCCTGTTTCTTGTGTGGAGCTTTGAGGACATTTATTTCATGTGATATTCATGGTGTGTGGCTTTTTACCACACAAGTTCTTCAGTGTGGAAGTCAGCATGGTTAACACACTCTAACACAACACTAGTCTTTGCTGAGCTTAGAGTCTTTCCCCTTTTCCCTCTTAGGGGACGTTTTGTTTGTTTGTTGTTCTGCCAAGAGAACGCTGCCTCCAATCTGCTGTACTCTGACATGTAGGTTGTGTCTTTTTTGTTTTGTTTTGAGACAGGGTTTTTCTGTGCCTTTGGCGCCTGTCCTGGAACTAGCTCTTCTAGACCAAGCTGGCCTCGAACTCACAGAGATCCGCCTGCCTCTACCTCCCAAGTGCTGGGATTAAAGGCATGCAAGGCGTGCACCACCACCGCCTGGCTGTAGGTTGTGTCTTTATGGCCCTTACCATGACCGTGTGGAGGTGCTGTCATTTCTGTCTTTCAGACAGAGAAATAGCCATAGTTGCTGGACCAAGGACAGTGTCTTCTGAGCTCACTGTTCCTCTTCCACTCAGACCTCTTTCTGTTAGACCAGCAAGGATACTGGTCAGATCTAGAGAGTATTTGTCAAGTGTGGCCAAGGGAAACTGTTAAAGCAAGCATTTGTTGTGGATTTCTGCAACCACATCACAAATATTTGTGTGTCCTGGCTTGAACCTGATGTGGTGTTCTACTTTGACCTTTGGTTGAATGAGATCTTACACAGCAGAGGCATTTAGGTCAAACAGTGGATTCTTTCTTTTGTGTGTGTGTGGAAAATTTCATACAATATATTTTGATCGTATTTTCCCCTCCCCTCCCCTTCTAGATCCTCCACACCAACTTTATGTTCTTTTTATCTCTTGAAAATAAATAAACATACACACCAAAACATCAAAATGGAAGACAAAATGAACAAACAAACCAGTAAGGCGAAAAGACCCAAAGAGCAAAATGAGACAAAGAGTCTACAGTCGATGCCTACAAAAACCTGTCCTACACTTTCCACACTTTCAATTCCAGTTGTTCGTGTTTATCCTACATGTAGAGCTGAAGGTCCGTGTGTCATATTTTGTGTGCCGGAAAGTACTTATGAGGAAGCCAAAGTCTGTGGACATGCTGACTTGGCCTCTCCCTTGTATACTTACAATGTTTTGTGTTCATTCAGATTCTGGAACTGTCCCAACACCTGAGATTGAAGTGACTTCCATGTCTGTTGCCTGATCCCTTAGTTCTAGCAAACCTGGCACAGTCTAGGTAATGACCCTCATGGACAGCTAATGGCCTGTCAGCAGACTGACAAAGAGTCCCTGAGGAAGGCCGAGTATAGCCCTGGAGGCTGACCAAAAGACCATTTGAAGCTTTGGTTTTTAACAAATGAACTAAGGAGTGGTGGGAAGAGTGAACTAAGCAGTGCGAGCCTCTTGGTCTACACACAAGCATGTTGGTACGCCTGCTTAGTCTTAGGTCGGGGTGGTAGGCTTAATTTCTCTAAGGTCAAAAGGAAGTCCACCCAGCAAAACAGTCCTGCTTCGGACAGCCCCAGCGGAAGCCTGCTGTCCTGAGTCTTGGTGTCTGAGAGGCCAGCTCAGCCTATGCACAGCAGCTACTGTCTGATGCACAGGGTCAGTTTAACTGCAGACTTTTCTGTGTCCCGCCTGGTTTCTCTCCCGCTTGCAGGTCCCTGCAGTTGCTAATGAAATAATCATTCCGGGGCTTAATATTAAGTATAATTGCTTGAGCGATAGCTCAGGCTTCTTGCTGACTAGCTCTTACTTATAAATTAACCCATTTCTAGTAACCTGAATTGCCGTGTGCTGTGGCTTACCTGTAATATGCTGGCATCTTGCTCTTCCAGCCACTGCCATCTTCCTGACTCTGCCTTCTTTCTCCCTGTATCTCTCTTTTTTTTTAAAAGATTTATTTATTTATTATGTATACAACATTCCTTCCATGTACACCTGCACACCAGAAGGGGCACCAGATCTCAATTATAGATGGTTGTGAGCCACCATGTGGTTGCTGGGAATTGAACTCAGGACCTCTGGAAGAGTCATCTCTCCAGCCCCAGAGCAGCTTCTTTATTAACCAATGGTAATAAAACATTCACAGCAGACAGAGGAGCATCCCACATCATTCAAGATTACAGAAATCCAGGACCAAAGCTGGAAGCAAGAAAAGAAGCTTCAGTTTTCAGTAGTCTGGGGATACAAGAGTGTGGGGGTTGGCGTCTGCTTATGACAGTACTGTAGATGGAATCATCATGGGAATGTACAGAGAGGTCACCAGATACTACAAGAAGCTCTACTCTTGTGGGCGTTTACTGCAGCCTGTGAGAAGTGTGTTCACCCTCTAAGGATGGCAGTACCCTGGGCGCCACATTTTTTATAATTGAAACTTTTTTCATACAATATATTTTGATCATGTTTTCCCCTTCTCCCAATTCTTCCCATATCCCCTCTACCTCTTTACCCACCAGACTTTATATTCATTTTCTCTCCCTCCCCCCTAAAATAAAACCAAAACAAATAAAACAAGAAACACATGTAAAAAAAGAACCCACAAAAATGGAAGTCACAATAAACAAGCAAATGGCCAATGAGGCAGGAAAAAAAAGCGCAAACAAAGCAAGCTGAAACAAAGTCTACAAAAATGCCACTGAGTTGAGTTTTGTTGCCCAACTTCTTCGGGGAACTTTGGAGAACGTACCTATTGAGACTCTGCTGGTGAAAACTAATCTTTCTTTGGTAGCAGTGTAAGGTAGCTGGTTAGGGGCGAGAGCCTGTGTCCACTTCTCCTTTCTCAGTGCAGGGCCCCATCTGGCTGGGGCCTGTGCAAGTCTTGTGGATGCTGCCCTAGTCTCTGAGTTATATGTGCATCAGGCCTGTTGTTGACTGGAAGACACTGTTTCCATGGAGACATCTATCCTCTCCGGCTCTCACAGTCCCTCCACCTTTTCCACACAGCTCCTGAGCCCCAAGGGGAAGGGTTTGATGAAGACATCCCATTTCAGACTGAGTGCTCCCAAAGTGTCTCATTCTGCACTTTGTCCCATTTTGGGGGACAAAGCAAGAAGCTTCCCTGATGAGGGCTGAGTGAGGCACTGTTCAGTGAATATTCCTAAGAACATACCATCAGGAATCATTTCATTACTAAGTTCCTTTAGTAGAATTATAGTTTCAGGTTTTCCCCTAAGCCAGTGGCCTGTCTCCGACCTATCCTGGTCTCAGGTTCTTGGCCACATTAGCCGTGTCAGGAATGGGTTTCCAACTCATGGAGTAGGCTTTAGGTCCAGTCAGAAAGTGGTCAATTATTTCCTTAACATTTATGCTGCTATTGCACCAGTATTGCAAGGAAGTCACTGTTGGTCACAGGGTTTATAGCAGGGAGGCATTGATAACTGAGTTTCTCCTAGATGCAAGAGTACCTTCCAGTACCATGAATGCTAGTCAGTAGAGGTGAAGCTTCTAGGTGGGTACCAGCTTGGCTTCTCTGTGTTTGACATATGTAAATGTTGTCTTCAGCAGTAGGGCTTTACCAGTTATGTTGTGAAGAGTAACCAATAATGTTGGCAATAACCTGTGATGTTTGGGCGTTTTCATGGGCAGGCCCCAACTCTTAAATATCCCATCACCTCAACATTAAGACATGAGGGACTGAGCTTCCATCACACAAACTGTTGGGTAACATACACAAACCATATCAAATCTTTTTTTAATGTGGGAATTTCATTGAGATAAAGGGAGTGGGAAAGGGAAAAGAGAAAGAAGAAGCAAGGACCCACCTGTCTCTTCAGGAGAGCAGTCAGGAAGAGAACCATATCAAATCTTATGAGAGGACATAGCTGAATTGGTAAATCTTTGCGATCACAAAAATGTAGACTGGTTTTTATCTGTAGTAGTTACATGTCTGGTTACTCCAGGTTGGATTCAGGGCCAGAAGGAATATTGTCACAAATGCACTAAGGTATTAATAGACTGTATTTGGGGAGATAGGACTGTAGGTGGTTTCCCCATCTCCTATGGTCCTTCCTTTTATTCTTCCTTTTTTGTTTCTTTATGTGCCTTAGCTTGGGCTAGTAAACAAAATACCATTAGGAAGCTTAAACATTTCTTATTGTGGAGGCTGGATCACATGATGAAGATCTCATTCTCAGGAATGAATCTATTCCTAATTTCCTTTTTGTTTTTTGTTCTGTTTTGTTTTATCTTTTGAGACGGTTTCTCTGTGAAACAGTCCTACCTGTCCTGGAACTTGTTCTGTTGACCAGAGTGGCCTTGAACTCACAGAGATTCGCCACCTCTGCCTTGAGTGCTGGAATTAAAGGCGTGTGCCACTGCCACCTGGCCTGATTGCCTCTTAAGAACCCTTGCTTTAAACACATGGATTGAGGGGACAGGGTCTTAAGCACGATGTAGCAATCAGGCAGACTGGGATTGATTCCTAGCACTCCACTTTCTAGATGTGTGGCTTTGGGGACATGTCTTACCTCTACGTGCCATTCCTGATGAAGCTGGAGTACTGCTGTTTGCTCCAGGGTCTCAGGATTCTTAGCTGGGACAGCACACGTAGGTTCCAGTCTCCCCATCGTTTGCTCTTCTGTGGTGTGAGTGCCGAAGGGACGGATAAGCTGATGCTCTACCTTCGTCCTTGCAGTGACCTCCAGAACGCAGCTGCTGGTTCCTTTGCCTCTGCCTTTGCCGCACTGGTCCTCTGCCCCACAGAGCTTGTGAAGTGCCGGCTCCAGACCATGTATGAAATGGAATCATCAGGAAAGATAGCTGCAAGCCAGAAGTAAGTGCTGTTTGTTCACAGATGCTAGGTATTTTCTGGGTGTACTGTGTTCATTTTATGTTGTTAAAATTAAGCACCAAGTGTAGAAACAGTTTTCCCTGTTCTATTCTAATACTGTGTCGGGATAATTTCCTGAAAGACTGTTTTGTTATGTTTGGGACACACTACCTATCCTAGAGAGGGTGACTTAGGCAGTTATTTAATAGTGCAGAAATGGAGGCACCAAGGAGCCAAATGTCCCTTTGTCCTCCTGACTGCATAAGGCATGATCCTTCACCGTATTTGGGAGGCAGCTTTGAACTGGGTCTGAGAGTTGAGCTAAGTGGATTTAGATTCTGAGGTGAACGTTTCCTGCCCTTTCTCAAATTTCACATGAGTAGTCAGGCTTTTTGTCACAATTTAATAGCAACTCCCACCCTTCCCAAACCTTCACAGGGCCCAGGTTCTGCGTAAGTAGGGCCTGCTCTCTATAGTCCAGTCACTGACCAGCGTGGGCCTGCGTAAGTAGGGCTGCTCTCTATAGTCCAGTCACTGACCAGCGTGGGCATGGAAGCGGCTCTCGTGAGGATACATATGCCACACGTGTCTAGAGTTGAAAAATGATTATCCTTATTAATCACAAAATGGTGTCTCCTGACGTGTGGCTGGTTGAAGATCTAGTCAAGGGTGTTGCTGTCACCCAAGGTCTGTAAATCTGGGGAACCAGTCAGGAGACTGACTGATCGTCACTTTCCTCCCCGCTATGCATGGCCTAGGAGTCAACCTAATGCTTTAAAGCAATGGTTCTCAACCTGAGGGCCGTGACCCCTGCAGTCAAATGACCCTTTCACAAGGGTTGCATATCAGATACTTACATTATGATTCATAACAAGTAACAAAATTACAGTTATGGGGTAGCAAGGGAATAATCTTATGGTTGGGGGTCACAACAACATGAACTGTATTAAAGGGTCACAGCATTAGGAAGGTTAAAAATCACTGCTTTCAAAGGTGGTTTCTGAACTAGAACCCACCGACGGTACTGTGAATACATACAGAACACAAGCGGACAGTTCTGTCAACAGTCACAAAATGAATGGGCTTTTGTAACCGGTGCCTAGAGTAACACGTAGAACATTAACGATACCGCTACACAGGCCTGGATGCAGGCTTGCGCAGCTCAGTGTCGAGCCGGAGTCATCAATTGTGTTCACATGTGCAGGGGGGCAGTGCTGCAGGAACCAAGGTCTCAGGCGGAGGAGGAGGGTTGTTTATGGACTTTGCCGTTCCAGGAGTTGAGGCGTCATCTCTCCTGCTCCCTAAGAACAAGTGAGCGATGTAGTAGTTACACTGATTGTGTGGATTTTGCTTGTTCTCGGTGTGTATAAAACCTGCCGCAGGGCACACTACGGTGGAGATGGGGGCTAGGGTGTCTGGGCCTGAAGCTGCTGCAGCAGCGGGGCTCATCTGCTAAAGGGGGTTAGCTCCTCTGGACCCCTTTGGCTTGAGAGACTCAGTTCTAGGTGTTCTCTGAATCCCAACGCCTGTATAGCTGAACCCTCAATCCTTGTCTTGCCTTCAAGTGATATTCATGTCTCTACACCATCTTAACAAATTATCCTAAGCCCACAGTGATGGTCACTGCTGACTGCCAACATGGTGATACCTAGATTCAGCCAGGAGGCAGGTACCTGGGCACACCTTTATTCAGTCAGCTGAGGTAGGGGGACCCACCTAAAAAGTGGTGGCAGCGTGACCTGAGCCTGGGTCCTCGCCTGCATAACAGGACAGAGTCAGCTGGGCACCAGCTCTCATTGTCGCTGCCCCCTGATGTCAGGTGCACTGTGATCAGCTGACCCAGGCTCTACTTTGCCCACCATGGGCTGTACCCTGAACCGTGAGTCAAAACAAGCCCTTTCTCCCTTCAGTTTTTATATTGCCAGGTATTTATTACAAGTAACGAATACACCAACAAGCTAAAGAGACGGGGCTCCAGGGTGTAAGGCACTAAGCAAGTATAGTATTGTTAGCTGTTTCGAGGCTTGCATGGCTCCTTATTGTAATTCATTTTTACTTACGTTGAAAAAACAGGAAGTAACCCTTTTATATCTCAGACAATATGACTTACAGAAATGTACACCCACTAGTTAGCAGGCCTGATTAGGCACAAGTAAGGAAGCAGCTGGCTTGGGCAGGTCACAGAAACACAGGTATAGCAAAGCTGGTCACGTAAGTCATCCTTGGAAAAGATATCTGACTGCATGCACACATCTCCCCACCTGCACTGACTGTGCCTCCTGCTTTGTCTCCCCAGTACAGTTTGGTCAGTTGTGAAAGAAATCTTTAGGAAGGACGGCCCCTTGGGCTTCTACCATGGACTCTCAAGCACTTTACTTCGAGAAGTACCAGGCTACTTCTTGTTCTTCGGTGGCTATGAACTGAGCAGATCATTTTTCGCATCAGGGAAATCAAAAGATGAACTAGGTAAATGTATTCACATTGACGACGTTTGGGTTTAGTAGAGCCAGCCTCCTGGGTTTCCTGGTTTCCATGGGTCATGTGTTGTGTGCACCTTCCTGGGAGTCCACTCGGCACTGGGGAGTTCCTGGATAATAGAAAGTAAATGGTAGCAAGTGTTGGCTAGCATCCTCTTCCGATGGAAATTTTCTAAAGATAAGCCCTGAAGCCTTATGTTCCAGACTTCTTTGCTGCATTAGTGTTGTTAGAGCCGCCCTTTCCTTCTGGGTGGCACTAAGTGTTCTGGGTCCATTAGAGGAAGAAATGGTTGTCACTATCAATAATCTCTCAATAAGCTTTAGAGACTCGATTTCTTTTTTAATTGGTTAATTAATTGCCTGTCATTGCAATTATAAAATAAGACTGTCAGACCCTGGCTCTGACATCAAATCACAAATAAGTTTGTTTCCCAAACATTATTTCCTCATTATCCATTAAATAAGTATTTACTGATAGGTCTTATCTGTAGGCATTTGATTGACAGTTCTCAGGCTGTGGTGGGGTGTCCTGAGCATGCAAGATGTGCAGTCGTATCCCTTGTCCCCACTACAGGTAGTGGCCTCTCTCCAAGGAGAAATAAAAGCAAACAAAGTAACATAGCTCAGAGGCTGTCAGTATTCCCTGCGGAGACAAAGTCAGCCTTGCTTGAGAACCACTATATTAGATGTTAAGGACATTTCAAGACAAAAAACTAAACAAATAGCAATGCAGCATGTACCATTGATGAGATCAGTCTCATTTAGGGTTTTGATTATTGTACTAGTTGGGCAGCATAAAATATATTTCTGTTGTTAAGTTATATACCTAAATATCAAATCTCCACCCAGAGTTATAGCTCTTAAAGCCCTAGCTCTATGGGTGAGGCGGGCTGGAGGTGAGGAAACTGGTCAGCCCTAGCTCTATGGGTGAGACGGGCTGGAGGTGAGGAAACTGGTCAGCCCTAGCTCTATGGGTGAGACGGGCTGGAGGTGAGGAAACTGGTCAGCGCTTATCAGTGTCATAAGTGGAAACAGTCCCGGCTGCACCTGCTTAATGCACATTTTAAAAATGTGATAACAAATCACCATGTTGTTTCAGGAACATACAAAGATTTTTAGTCTTTCCTTTTTGGTCACAGTGAAAGATTTGGGCTGTTGGGTTAAAGTTGGAAAAGACATGGACTCTATTTCAGTGGCTGTTTTCTCATTCTCTGTTATATGAGACCTGCTGTCTGTGGGTGGGCCAACCCCAACTGGAGGACGAGGTTGGGGTGGGGGCTCAATACCTGAATGACCAGCTGGTCTTGATGAGGCCCAGGGATATTCCAACTTCTTAGCCAGAACCTTGAACGTTTTTCAAGGAGTTAATTGTTCCATGTGCTTCTGGAAATGGTACCTAAATCAAAGTACCACTGGCTGCTTTCCCTCCCTAGGTCCTGTCCCATTAATGCTAAGTGGTGGATTTGGTGGAATTTGCCTATGGCTTGCCGTCTATCCGGTGGACTGTATCAAATCTAGAATTCAAGTTCTTTCTATGACTGGAAAGCAGACGGGGTTAGTCAGAACCTTCCTGAGTATCGTGAAGAACGAAGGTGAGGCTGGGGTGTGTGCACAGTGGTTGATCTCTTTGAAGTGCATTCATCCAGGGTTAATTAGACCT
>PVIU01014053.1:0-53477 GCA_004026605.1 Ondatra zibethicus | reverse complement strand
AAAAAAATTAGGATTAGGTAGATATTTTTGTGTATAAAACCACTTGCTGCATAAACTTGATGGCCTGAGTTCAGATCTCTAAGTCCTGTGTGAAAAAAAATGGACTCAGTAGCACAGGGTCTATAATCTCAGGACAACTATGGGAAAATGGAAGTAGATATAGGAGAATGTCCAGGAACTCATGAGCCAGGTAGCCTGGTTTATGCATAGGTAAAAAGACGTGTCTCAAACAATGCAGAGAGATAGAGACCTACATCTGAAGGTTTTTCCTGACTTACACATGTGTGTCATGGTACACTCATACAAATAAACATAAGTAAACACACTCAGACATCATAAACATACATGCACAAAGAAGATACATTATACTATACTTCTATAGTAGCTTTTCTATGTTAAGCTATATTTAAACATATAAATACTATGGCTCCTAGCTGCATAAATAGAAAGGAAGTTCTTATTTTAGGACTAGTAGGATGAAGGACATATTCTAGTTGTATAGAGGAACCTGAGGTATATGAATGTGTATATATAGTCTAATTGAAATACAATCTGGAAATCAACTAGTGGCATGATCTCTTTTTTTTTCTTCAGGGTTTCTGCTATTCCTAAAATTATTCATGGTTGGATATCTACAATAACACTAATATGTATTTCTGTAAATAATATGCACACAGTTGGACACATGCAAACTTATGTGTTAATCTATATATATATGCATATATATAACATAAATTTATAATAGAAAACAAAGTTCCAATAATTTCTTAAGCCAATAAAAATTCTCTTAATCACAGATTTGTACAAATTAATATATCGATGACTTCTCTATCGCTGTTATATAGTGAACTAAATTTCAGTGAAAAAACATGCAATAACATTAATCTCTTGTGCTATTAGTCTTGAGTATGTAACTCCCAGGAAACAGCAAATACAAAAACCTAACTAATTTTAAAAGCTAAAGAGTGGCTACTGAGTGTTTGCACATGAAAACCAGAAATCAGATGTAAGACAGTGATTTTACAGATAGTGTTATGGTTTAAATGGTAAATGCCCACCATAGATGCCTATATTTGAAGACTTGATTCCCAGTTGGTGGCACTCTTTGGGGAATTTATGAGTCATAATAGGTGGAGCCATGATGGAGGATGCACATCATTGTGGGAGAACTTTGAGTGTCTATAGCCACACCTGACTTCCTGTTCACACTCTCTACTTCCTGTGTGTGGCTGAAATGTGCTCTCCGTGCCAGCTGCCATGCCACACGTTCCCCTCTATCACGGACTCCAGCCCTCTGACACCAGAAGGTAACAAACTTTCTCCCTCGAGCTGCTTTTGATCCTGATATTTTATCGCAGCAATAGAAAGTATTTAACACACATGATAGCATTTGAGTACTTGCTACTATGTTTAAAATCTAGAGAGATGGCTCAGAAGGAAAAGACACTTTACTGGCAAGCCTGTTTATGTGAGTTTGGCTCCTAGGATGCACACGGTAGGAGTAGAGAACTCCCACCCACAATCTGTCCTCAGACTTCTACATGTATGTGCTACATGTGAACACACGTGCATACACATACACACACACATACACAACTTAAAAATTAATGACACTTGTCAACTATAGTACTTAAGATAAAGTAACTTTAATGAGCATTGTAACCAACTTTTCTTTTTCCTTTTGGTCCTGTACCAGGTATTATAGGTTCCTTTTCAATTTAATCCCCACAATTTCACTGGGAATGTGTCATATTAACTATAACTAGTTTGCCAAAGAGTTGAGAGAGGTACAGAAAGATTAAGAAACTTGCACAAAGTTTCATAATTAACATTGTAAAAGCCATGGATCAGCACCCAGTCAGTCTCTTTCAGTGTCCTTTGCTAACAAACTTCATATTTATATGGATATTTGCAAATATTTCTGCTCAACTGAGTAATAAAAATAATTGCAAATAACATTTAACATTCTCATTTAAATTTTACAGAAAATAGAAGATATGAACCAGCATTAGTTCGCCAAGAAACCTGTGGAGGGAATGTGGCATTTTACTACCAGAATGGATTTAACAAAGATATCTGTTCATTAGAGTAGCTGTCATTTATCTTAAACTTGAATTATGTAGTCACAATGTAGAGTTAGTTATAAAAACAAAACAAAATTTTATAATGTGGATAAATGTATGTTTCAAAATTTGTACCTTCAGGAAACTTTGTTATCCAATCAATAAGTGGCAGTAATCTAGAGGGTTCTGATCTTCCTGTCAAATATGTGTTTTCTTCCTTGAGGAAATAACCACAATAATGTGACATTATTTTTCTATTGAAGCACAGTGGAATTTATATTTTGGTGAAGCTTTGCCTTTTATCCACACTAATTGCCTAGATAAAGCAAGGTTAACTAATATCTATATAAAGATTTGAAGATGGTATTTTAACGTTTTGCATATTTGAACTAAGTTCTGTGTATCACGAGTTCTTTGTAAGGTTTGAAACGAGTGTTCACTTGCATATTGGCATATATTCTCAACAGCAAAGCCTTAAAGTTATGTAATAGGTGCATTTAATTTGTCTATTTTTTAAAGAAGGGAATCCAAGCCCAGTTATAGTGGAAAACATCTATCACCCCAGTCCTTGGCAGACTGAGAGATTGGGGAATTGCTGCAAATTTGAGGCTGGTCTAGCCTACATAGTGTGTGCTAGGCCAGTCAGAAATGTATACTAAGACGATGTTTTAAAGAATATAGATACAATTTCATGCTATTGTCAAAATGACCTTAATTGTCATCACTATGGAAATGTCTAAACATGTTAATTTCAACATAAATTTATTGTTAATACATTATTAACACTTATTTGGAAAGCAAATAAGGACCCATATTTTCAAAAGTTGGAATACGAATTAATGAACACAAATTCTGTTTTCAATTTTTTTTCATAATGTAGCCATCTTTTTCTATAAATGTCTGTGCCTGAAGATCATCTGCAAGACATGTGGAATTTTGTCAATCTCTGTTTTAAACAAAAGATTAATAGGAACATATTTGTCAACAGTTGAAATGCTGTATTTATCATGTAATAGGTACCTAGTAGGTATGGCAATTTCTTTTCTACTTATCTTTTTTGTTAATTTTGGTTGTTGTGATGAAGTACCATGACTAGGAATAACTTATGGAAAAAAGAATTTATTTTGGCTTATTATTTCAGAGAGCAATACATGCATCCTCCATGGAACATGTCTTCAGGCAGTGACCAAAGTGTCAGAAGCAGAAAGTTGAGTGATCACATTTTCACTTGAAGCCAAGAGAGGAAATGGGAAGAGAAGCAAAGATATAACTCTCAAAACTTAAAACCAGCCACATACTTCCTTTATCAAGCCTCCACCACCTAACTATCCCATACCATCCCAACTCATGCCAACAACCAGGAGACAAATGTTCAAACCCGTGAGCCTTGGAAGAGCAATTCCCATTCAAATCACTACCCTTTACTTAATTCAACACCAAAGCATATTAAGCAAGATGATAGTACTAATTGGTATAAATCTCCCTTTAAGAGGACTCTTTAACTATCACCAAAATATTTTTAAATAATTTTGAAAGGATAAAATTTAGCATAACCAATACCTTAGCTGAGAAGGGAGAACCCTGATGCCACTGTCTAATGTTCATTGACTGGATGTTTTCTTCTCATCATAACATTCATCAAAAAGATTCACTTGCTGGAAAGAAGCCTCCCACTCCTACAATGAGGCAAGGGCTGGGTCACTGCGTTATCTTAAGGTAGTTTTAATTCCCTAGCTGGGAGGAGACAAGAATAGGATGGGGCCAAGGAAACACTTAAGTCCTCATTACCACACAGTCACTCTTCGCCCAGAGCCCCAGCCTGCCCATCATTGTCCTGCCTGTACTTTCTGTGGGACTTTGAAAAGGTTCAAAGAGCAAGACTTTCAAGCCCCCCTTTCCATGTCAAACACTTTCAACTCCTGATTTCAAAGTGGCACTCGGTTTCTGTTCAAAGGCCTGCGGACTCGTAGGGGGTGAGATTGGAGCTAAAGGTTGCACTACAAAGCACCCTGCCTTCACAGTTGTATCCAGCTTGGAGATACAAACGGTAATACAAACTCAAGCGCCTATCAATAAACCTGCCGATATATGAAAGGGGGAGAAGGCACATTCTAAATGGCCCTTTTTATTATATTTTTTTCTAACCAGAGCCGTGCTGTTATCAGTTCGGATGAAAGCCTAATTGATATTTTGAAGCATTATTTCTTTCTCTCTGCACATTAGAAGTCATTGAGATAAAAAATAAGAAAGAAAAATAAAATACCCACAAACCCTAAAGAAGTTAGATAAGAATAGCTAAAGAAGTCCCTTCCAACATCTGACAGAAAGAAATCTTTCCCTCTTCTAGTTGAGTATTCATCCTCTTCCCCTTAGCTTGCTCTCTCCTTTTTATCTGCCTGTCCACAAGATTTGGAGCACCATTAATTGGTCCTCGGGGAGGCTAACAGGCCTCTGCTTTTATGACTCAGTTCTTTGTATTGTACACATGTGGGCATCTCTCAGGAGATAAACAAAAGAAAAATGTGAGGAAAGGGGCTAGAAATTGCACAGGTCTAAACACTAAATAGTCCATTGTCTTGATTTACTGTTAATGTCTGGGATTACATGAATAATTCTAATGCTCTATCCCAGTGGCTGTCCCCAGTCTTCTTAAGCTAATACAGTTTTTTTTTTTCATTACTATGTAGTCCTCATTGGAGGGATTCTAGTTTCTATGTGAAATTAAACATAAATAACTCCTTGGCCCCCACCTTCCAACCACATCCTTTGCAGCAAACGAGAGAGGTGGTCTTATGGGAAGATAAAAAGAATAGCTGATCATAAGAACTAACCTGGAGCCAACACATTGGCCTTTCGTCCCTTCAGCACTTTCGAAACCCTAAGCACCTGCAGCTAATTCCTGTGACTTCCAGCCTGGTCTTAGATATGATGAGCTACTGACCCTGTAGCTCACTTTCCCTGCCTCATGAAATGTTTACATTGGAAGATCAAGGGATCTCTTTTACGTGATGTGACATTCCCTTTAATATAGGTAGACAGTGTTCATCAATCACAGAATCTACACCACGTCATTTCCAAATGAGAATAAGTTACATCACTTTAACACCACGAACAGTGTAAGTTTGAAATAACATGACAATGAAACCACTGTTCATACTTAACATACTTTATCAAACAAGATTATTTTATTTATTGGAGCCTAAACTCAACTCAGAAAAGACAATGAGAGTGTTCAGGGATGATATGTGGGCCCTGGTGGCTTCTTCACCAGCTAAAACATTTAAATATAGTAAAGTTTAGACTCCCAGAATGCTTTGGAAAACACAGTATCCTTAGTAAATTTCAAAGTCAGTGTCTGAGCTTGAGGTCAATCCCACCTTGACCTTTGATTGTGCTTGCCAATGGCCAGAACTTCCCTAGGATACTTTGATGGTTTTTTTTCAGTGTCAGTCTCAAAAGCTTATAACCCGTGGTGGACAAGTCAGTGGTAAATGGCAGAATTGGCAGTATATGTCAACAGGTGAGAGCAGGGGTGGTGGGTGAGCAAGGTGATACAAGAGGATTTGCTACTGTGTGAGCCAGAGACTCCACGTAAGCACAGCTGGCTAACACCATTTGTGATTCTTTTGGATTCCATGAAATCTTTGTAAAACTATTGCATTTTATTATTTCCCAGTCAGAAAGAGAGAGTCCACCGGTTGGCTCCCTCTTCCACCTCTTATTCCTCATGAGGCACAAAATTCTGCACGAGTAGAAAGTCAGCATCAAAACCTCTGGGCATCTGCTGAGAGAGTAGAAACTCTCAAAAACTCAGACCCGTATCAGTGGAAGCATCAGTGGCTCTTCTTGAGCATAAATACCACCCTGGGCATTTTTTTACTTGTGTCCTGGTTTTCTCACACAATGTCTGCCCCCTCAAAAGATAAGGTTAAACTCTGAAAGAGGCATAAATTCTCCTTATGACCTGGTTTTGGGTGTACCAGGAGCCATCCTACTGTGATTGAGTCCTCAAACTGAATTATAGCACATTCATTATCAAAAGGGCAAGATAATACAAATAACTGGGTGCTGAGAGCTATGGTTTAATCTAAAACTCAATAGATATAGCACATATTTCTATTGTAAGAAAACCTAAGACTTTTTAGGTAGAATATGGTCTAATCTCAATACATTATAAGACATCTCAGATTTTCTGAATACTATTTATTTTTGCTATATAACATCAAATTATATATACATACTTCATGTTTGTTGTTTCTCTTTTAGAGGAGTGTGTGTGTGTGTGAGAGAGAGAGAGATAGATAGAGAGAGAGAGAGAGGAAAAGAGAGAGAGGGGAACACAAAGGTGAATGAGCAGGCAAGTGGAAAACTCTGGGAGGAGTGAAAGGTGGGGAAGTAATATGATGAAAGAATCATATATAAAAAATTAATAAAAACAATGAAAAAACCATCATTTTAGGATGGGAAGTGGTGATGCACACCTTTAATCCCAGCACTCAGGAAGAGAGAGACAGGCAGATCTCTGTGAGTTTGAGGCCAATCTGGTTTATAGAGTGAGTTCCAGGACAGCCTGGGCTATTACACAGTGAAATCCTGTCTCGAAAAACAAAAACAAACAACCAAAAATAAATGAAGCAAAAGAAAGTATTTTGGTTCAGTTTCAATGTTTCAATGTGGCACTTGCTTTCACATCTCTTTTGACCTGGAAACTAATGAGAGAGAGACAGAAAGTCAGAGAGAGAGACACAGAGAGACAGACCTACAGATAGACAGACAGAGACAGAGACACAGGACACAGAGATACATAGAGACAGACATATTATGGAAAATTTGCAATAATTGACTGTAAGACTCATAACATCATTCCTTTACATAATAATCACATAACTACAGACACCAGAAGCCTCACCAAGTTCTGTTGGATGAATTAAAGTGACTCAATTTTTGTTACCATTTACAGGGTAAAAATTAAGCAATTGTTGTTACATAAATATTTTTTCTGTTATTTTATCCCACAATACATCTACATCATTGCACCAAGTAAGTATAACATACATTTTATTCATTTTAACAAAAAGTCAATATTAGAGTTAGCATGTTACTCAAATCCATCTCAAATAGTAATGTAACTTCTTTGAATTTTAATAGGTAAAACGAAGACTTAGAAAATACAGCAATTGCTCAGTGGCTACTAAAATACCCAAAAGTGTCCCTGAGTTTCTGAATTTTACCCCTGGATTTGAAGGATGGATTATGGCTTTCAGCTCTTTTTAACAAGAAAGTTCATCTCTGCTGAATTGCATGGTCTTGACCTCACACAGCATCTACTCCCTAAACATTTTGTGACTGCCATGTGAACCCAGTGAGGAACAATCTGTGTTACTTAGAGAAAGTCTGATATTCATTTGAATTTTTGACATTCAGTATATCTTCATCTCACATTTCTCAGCTGAAAGAAAAATAGTGGGTTTTTTTCTCCTAAATATTGAATCACATTGATTGAAAATTATGTTTTTGTCAAACTTACTTTTCTTAAGTCCTTGAACCCATTAAGGCTTTTCTGTATATCTAATCAACATTAATTTGATTTTACATGTGAAAGAAAGCATAGTAGGCAGTTTCCAAACAATATCTTTTATGTTTTATGAATAAAATCATTCTAAGTGCATCAGTGAAACAAATGAAAATATGCTGAACCACACAAACACTTATATTCACCTGTGTAAAGACCTTTTATTCTTTATTATATAGCAGGCAACAGTAATCTGTTTCTAAAAATACTAAGCATAAACAACATGACTCATATCCATTTCAGCTCAATATCGTCTAATTTTCCTAAGAGGTCTGCAGGGATTTTTCACATCAAGGTCTCTGTGGAAATGTTTATGGAAATAGGTCATTGTGTGTATGTTTCTAATAGATAGCAATTTGTTATGTTTAAAAGCAGATCTTGCAATAATGATTGTGAATCAACATTACAGTATCAATTACTTAAAATATAAACTGCAAATATATTCCTGCTATATTAGATATACCTCTTATGCAAATGCAGGGTTTGCATAGTGTAATTACAGGGAACTCCCTTCATGTAAGGTAAATGGTAAACTATGACTAGAAGGTGTTTCAAAATTTGTCAGAACATTTTAAATTAGGTATTAGGTTTAAAAAGATACAATGAAATCATTTAAATTATTGATTCTAGATCCTTACCACATCTTATATTTGTGTATATGTATGTTTATGTGTGTATATGTGCATGTGTTCATGTTGTTGTCTGTTTGCATGTGTGTACATGTATATGTATATGAATGTATATGCTTCAGTGGTTTTTATGTATATGTATGTCTATGTGTTTGTGTATTTGTGCGTGTATGCATATGTGTATGTGTAACTATGTATGAGGTGTGTTGTGGTGTGTAAAAGTATGAATGTGTGTGTTTGTGCATGCATTTTCTAAGACATACAATTTTAGCTAGTCTAGTTTCAGTGTCAGTAAAAGTGAAAGAAATATGAAACATCTAGCCAATTATTTCAGTTAATATAATAGCATTAGGCATTGAAATTCCTAATTAAGAGACAACATGCCCTGTCAGACATCTGCACGGGCTATTGAACATTGTTTAGATTGTTTCATAATTATCCTAGCTTAATAGTTCTAAAAATGTGAGCAAAATGCACTCACTGCAGGGAAGTGTGGCTTGTCACACAAGAAGTCACAGCACTCAGAACATGGACTAGTTCTGTGTGCTCACACTGGAGGGTTTTATTGGAACATGCTTTAATTAATCCTGGAAGGGAGAACAACAGCAGACAGAGAGTGAGAGTTGTTCTAACACTCTTTATTGAAAAAGATCCCAGCCTGCGGGCTGTAGTGGATGCATATTGGTTGTAAGGTACATGTGTCGACCTCCCATTTTGCTTTCCCATGTGTATATTCAGATGAGTGACAAATCAGGCTTATTATCCATATAAACACAGACACACATACAGGCAGATTATAAGATGATGATTTTCTATTCAGAGATTTTGCTTGATATATAATACTTTTATACATCTATAGCATAAGATGTGATCCTTCAAATTATATGGACACTAAATCATAGAGGATTATGTGGCTAGTATATCCATTACTTGAACATTTGTAATTTCTTTGAAAAATGTGAATTTTTATCATGTTTGAAATTGTGTGTATGTTTTAGTGGTATGTAAAGCTTGGCTCAGGACCACAAATGTCCAATTATATGACTCTGGAGATGCTGTGTGCTTCTGAAATTATGTTCTTTGGAAAATCAGGAAATGTTCTTTATCCCTGAGCCATCTCTCTGGGTCCCATTTATAGTTCTGGTGGAAGTTTCAAAGTCACCTCTTAAAGAATGCAAGAACACACATGATCTGCATAGTATGACTACGACAAACCTGCTCTGAAGCGAGAAACAGTATTACTGTTCAGCCTGAGGCTAGCTTCCCCCTTCCTTCCCTTGCCCTTCCTCTTTTCAGATGCTGGTGACCATTATACACTCAAAAGCCTTGAAGTCAATATTATCAAGTTTCACATATGAGCACGACCCTATACTACTTTAACATAAATTATTAATCATACACGTGCATCCATGTCTTTATGGATCACAGGCTAAACACCCATACACATAAACTAAAAGAGTTATAAAGAGTAAATACATTTTACCTTATGAGAGGATCATGATACTGGGGCCAGAATGAAACATTTTAGTTTAAAGAGATGAGGTTCTCCATTAATTCAACAAAGAATATGCTTATGGTACTTAATCTCATTGTTCACTAAATTGGACTTTGGATCATCTTAGGGACATACCCTGTTAAGTTGTGCAAAGATGTTACTGGGGATTAACTGAGGAAGTCATTATGAAAGTGGGTAGTTTTGTCAAATTGCTATGGCTCCTGACTAAATAACTAGAGGATGTGAAAAGAACACAGCCATTAATATATCTGATTCCTGGGTGAAGGTACAATATGATCATTCATGTTCCTGCTGCCAAGCTATCCTTTCTGGGAAGGAGTCCATCAACCCATGAACAAAACTAACATTGTTCTGCTAAGTTGCTTATTTTCAACTATTTGGCTACATTCCATGAGGACAGAATTAATATATCATTTATCCATGTTTCATTAATGAAAGGATTTCTTTATTATGAGAGAATGCCACATTTTGATATAGTTTTGGTGTAGAAGGTCCTTCTGCATTTTTGTTGCTTTCATTGGTTAAATAAAGAAACTGCCTTGGCCTTTTGATAGGGCAGGACTTGGATAGGCGGGGAAAAGAGAACAGAATGCTGGGAAGAGGACAGAGACAGAGAGCCGCCGCCATGAAATCACCAGAGTCAAACATGCTGAATCTTTCCCGGTAAGCCACGATCTTGTGGTAAACACAGATTAATAGAAGTGGGTTAGTTTAGGATGTGAGAGTTGGCCAAGAAGAGGCTAGATATAATGGGCCAGGCAGTAATTTAATTTCGGGGCTTTTAAGCTAGCCAGGTGACCGGGAGCCACGACCGTGTCCTGCCCGCTCCTCTCATCACTACATATTTTTCTGTTTCTACTTATATAATCAGTTGGATTTGCCATATATTAATGATACAGTATAATTTATTAGCCGATGTTTGGAAGCTTAAACAAACTTGAATTTCTGACCTTATCCTTCTTAATCCTCACACGTTATCACTTTTATGTGTTGATATATTAAGTTTGCTTATATTTTATTGAGTATTTTATGAATATATTTGTAAAACTGTTGCTATGAAAATTTCCCATGATTTTTTTTTGTACCAAGAGAATACTGGCTTTAATGGGTGAAATATGAAGTGTTATCTACTCTTTTTCTTAGAAAGGTATACGTAATCTTCCCATTAATTCTTTAGGTATTTGGTAACAGTGACAATTAAGACATTAACTTCCAGCAAAAATCATTGACATTTATTATCATTGGCTTGTTTGAAATTAAATTTTCACTTCTTTTGCTCAGTCTCTCTCTCTCTCTCTCTCTCTCTCTCTCTCTCTCTCTCTCTCTCTCTCTCTCGCTCTCTTTCTTTCTCTGGTATTTTGATACTGGGTTTCTCTGTAGCTTTGGTTCCTGTCCTGGAACTAGCTCTTATAGACCAGGCTGACCTCGAACTCACAAAGATCCACCTGCCTCTGCCTCCTGAGTGCTGGGATTAAAGGTGTGCGCCACCACCACCCGGCTTTCCCCAGTCTCCTAAGGTAAGAAGCTATTATAATGATGCAAAATTTCTCAGTTTTAATTTGAGCAGTTACAACAGAAATTTAAACCTTGGTCACTTATTGATTTTCATTTTTATTTGATTATATATCACTATTTATTTGACCCTACTAATACCTCTGTGAAACCATTTATGATCTTTTTTTAAATTTTTAAAGTTTAAAAATAAAAGAAAACAAACTATCCTTTTTTATTATACATACCAATCCAAGTTTCCACTCCATCCCCTCCTCCAATTCCCTCCATATTCCCCTCACCCCCACCCCCACCCAGTCCTTGGGGAGGGTAAGGCACATTGCTATGGTGAAGGTCTAAGGCCCTCCCTACTATATCCAGGCTGAACATTGTATCCATCCAAAGAGAATAGGTTCCCCAAAAACAGTACATGCAGTACGGATAAATCCTGGTGCCACTGCCAGTGGCCCCTCGGTCTGCCCCAGCCATGCAACTGTGAACCATATTCAGAGGGACTGTTTTGGTCTTGTGTTTGTTCCTTCCCAGTCCAGCTGGTGTTAGTGAGCTCTCATTAGCTCAGGTAGACTGTTTCAGGGGGTGTCCCCATCATGGTCTTTATGTCTTTGCAAATTTTCTCATTCCTCCCACTCTTTAACTGGACTTTGGGAGCTCCAGTGCTGCGATGTGGGTCTCTGCACTATAAAGCTGCTATCATGAAGAAAATGTTATATTAACTGCATTAATACATATATGATTTATATTCCAAATGCAAGTCTTAATATTAATATTATATGTATAATACTTTTAGATGCCAGGAAGACTCAAAGGTGGGTAATATCCATGTGTGAGGTAGGGAGGGGGGAGGCTGCAGGCAGAAAATCGAACCACATAAGAAGGAAACTTGGTTTATCATTAATTAGCCTTTGCTGGTTCAAACTTCTAGAGTCTGATAGCAGTTCAGTTATTTTAGACATATTTAAGTCCAGTATAATTTTGAAAAAAAAATTTCCTAGTAACAGTTATCTTCATCCCATATATACAATCAAGCTTGAGGTATGACTACATCAAAACTCTTTTGCAAAGAACATTTGACTTCGACCAAGAAGATGGTTCTACAGCTTTAGGGCCCAGGATCTGGTGTGGTCTCTGACTAAGATATTGTGGAGATCAGCAGGCCATAAAGAACATGTGCTATCTCCCCTAAGGATGGGTTCTGTTGACTGAGAACAAAAGCCAATGGTAAAAGTTTAGCGTGGGAGAGTCTGGAATAAACTGCTGTACAATAATCCTTTTGTATACTGTATAGATTTTCACATGAATTGGTTTAATGAAACACTGATTGGCCTGTAGCCAGACAGGAAGTTTCAGCAAGGTGACCAAACTAAGGACGATGAGGAGGGAGAAGGTCGAAGTCAGGAGTCACCAGCCAGAGGCAGAGAAAGCAGATAATTGTCCTTGTGGCAGAGTGTAAATAAGGAATATGGGTTAACTTAAAATGTAAGAGCTAGTTAGTTAGAAATAAGATTGAGCTATTGGCTGAGCATTTATAATTCATATTCAGTCTCTGAGTCTGGTATTTGGAAAGTGGATGTGAGATTTTTGAGACCAGGTGATTGTGACAAGAAACTCCCACTTACAGTAAACGTTCTTGGGAATTTGAATGAGTTCTGGCCCTACAGATAGCAAAGATCATCAGGTTACTAACTGCATCTACTCCAGCCTTCTGGGTGGAGAACAAATTTTCATTTCCTTCATTAAGGTGACAACCCAACATGATTAATAGTTTTGCTTCCTCTAATGCTTATCCATAACCATGAGACCATGTGTGCCCTCAACATAATCATATTTTTTTGAAGTTAATATATCTACCTATATTTGCACACTGACTAGTTTTTCATCAACTGTTGGGTCGCATGAGGCCTGGGCATGAGGCCCAGTGTAACTTCCTAAGCCTATCTTGAGTTTGGTGAGGCCTAGTATAACTTCCTAAGCCTAGTTTGAGTTTGGAGACCTCTCTCTGGCTATGGAACCTAGGCCCACCTCTGCCCAGCCACCGCTAATATGGCAGAATATTATTGGTTCTTGTTCCTTGCTCTGCCTTGGCCCATCCCAGTCTTTTCCACCCAATCATAACCCTATATAAGTTGATACATAACCCTATATAAGCATTAAACAAGTTCCTGCTTTGACGGACTCCCAACTCAGTGGGTAGGTTAGGTGTGTTTCTCCTCGTGGTGATGGGGGGGCGTCATTCGACACTCAACATCTTGCTCAGCCCTAGGGAGAGATCTGTGTTTCCGGGTCTGCTCCACCCCCCGCCCCCGCTCTTTCTGCCAGAGAACAAGGCAGACTGGCGCCCCATGTGAGGATCGCACTTTCTTCCAGAGAATCCAGCAATAAACTTGATAAAAACTGGAGTTATCTGAAGAGAAGAAACCTCAATTAAGAAATAGCCTTTATAAGATTTGCCCATGGGCAAAATTTAATTTGCAATGAAAATTAAGATGGCCCCATGTCATAACATAGGTACAACTTACTTGAAAATGATAAAATGTTAAAAAGATTTAAAATTGTTTAGTATTTGTATACAATATAGATACAAATATTTGACTCTTCCATGGGACAGTTATTTGCTGAATATTGCACCAAAACCAAGAGGAACAAAAGAAAATTTTATTGGACTTCATCAAAATTCAAATGCATATTCAAAATTTTATTTTGAAGGCAAGCTACTCAATAAATTACAGAACATATTTCAAATAATGTATTCAGTCAAAGAGTACAATTCAGAGTAAGTAATTGATACATGCCAATAAAAACAAGACAAAAATTATATTAAATCAATAAATAATTAATTGAACATTTCTCTAAAACAAAATAGTCGCATGGGAAATTTTTATACACCTCTAGATACATGGGTATCCAAACTAAAAAGACATGCTATTTAATATTCAGAAGTAGGTGAGATCTCAAGACAAATGGTTATACATGTTATGTAAATACCCAGGAAAAAGGTACAAATAAACCTAAAAAGATTTGGGTTTATATTCTAGTATGAAATTTTGAAATAGGAGTGTTATTCTTTCTTACTATCCTCATGGGGTTAAAACATTTACTCATTAAAACTGTTTTCTTTTAAGATTCATGCTTAAAGTACATTTAAGTGTTAGTGTGGAGAAATATAACCTCTCACTCAGTGCTTGTAAAAGTAAAAAGTAGTATATATGTATTTGAAAGCAATTCCTAAGTGACTAAACTCAGAAATTCAAAATTAAAACATATGCCTGTGTAAAAAGTTGAATAGGGAAGTTTAGACCAATATTATTATCAAAGTCAAAACTGAAAATATCCCAAATTTCTATCAAGGAATGAATAAAGCAACAAAGTGTGTTACAACTAAAACTTGTTACACAATAAGTCTAAATGCTGAAAAAGTGTGAAATCCATGAAGGAACCTTAAACTACTACACCAAATGAAAGAACATAGCCACAAAAGGCAACAGCGTCTGACATTTCATTGAAATTGTCTCTACCATAGTAGGGAACCAGTGAGCTGGGCAGCTTGGGCAGGTATAAGGACAGACTTCTGAAGCCCTAGAACCTATGTAGCATATATTTGTCATCCTGATGTATCAATTGAGAGAGTGTGTCAGAAAGAAAAGAACCAAAGAAAGTTCCTGAGCAATCTAACCTGGCATGAGAGCAAGGAAAAAAGACACCCTGCCTCAAACAGTGCTGAGGAGACTGAAAGCTGAGGTTGCCGTCTGATCTCCACTCATGTGCTGTAACATGTGCCATAGAATTCACTCACACCGTCACACACACACACACACACACACACACACACACACACACACACATTCACGAACGCACGCACAGACACACATGGCATGCATATTCTCTGTCTCTCTTCACAAGCCTACACAAACGCAAATGAAACTGGAATTTTGGAGGTTAGTAAGGGTAGGAAGTGGAGTGACTGATAATGAATGTGTTAAGGATAGTGAAAATTAGGAGCTATGACATAATGGGCACAAGTAAATAGAAAACTATTCATTGTGCACTTTAACTAGATGTTTATATAATTATATGTTAATTATATCTCAACAAATTTGTTTTTGTAGAGAACATAAACATAACATTCATTACCCTTAAATAGATGGTTAATATCTCTTGTCCTATAATAATTATTCTGTTTTGGTGCAAATTGCTTTGGAAAACTCCAGGGTCCCACTCCGTGTGTGCACTTTGTGAGTCTAAAATTGTCTCACACTACTTATGTAATATCTAAATTAAGTATAATCTTTAAATTCTGCATATGTGGAGGGTTATGAACGCAGAATCCTAATGACGAAAACAGCCTCAAATGTCTCTGTCAGCAGAGTTAGGGATGATTGTCAGCCACCATGTAGTTTCTAGGAGCAGAGCCTCAACCTCTGCAAGAGCAGGAAGTGTTCTAAGGACTAAATTATTGCTCTAAACCAAGATATCATAATGTTTAACATTACATTCAATCTCCTTCACCTAAAATGACTTGTGTTTACTTTTCTCATAAAGTTATGAAATAGTCATGCTAATCTTTTCTTATTATCTTTACAGTTTTAAAACATTTCCCATTGTACCCATTTCCTTGAAAGACATATGCTTACATTAAGAAAAAAAATGGCACTGAGCTCATATTACCTTTTAAATTAATAATATTATCATACTGAATAGTTATAAAATAGTAAGAACTGTGAGAAAAGTAAATATGTATTAATTTTTAAATTTTGTAAACATTTGTTGGCTGAAAAATATTTTATTACCATAAATTACAACAACATTTACTTTTGTAAATAACATTAGATATTTAATGTGATGTTATATTATTTGCCTTTCTTAATATGATTGTTTTATTTATTTATTTATTTATTAATGCTTTATAAATAATACCATTCAAAATTTCCACTTCCTCCCCTCCTCCCATTTCCCTCTATCTCCTCCACTCCCCTTCCCTCCTCCCCCTCCAGTCCTAAGACAAGGCAGGGTACCCTGCCCTGTGGGAAGTCCAAGGCCCTACCCCCTTTATCCAGGCTTAGGAAGGTATGCATCCAAATAGACTAGGATCCCAAAAAGCCAGTACATGCAGTAGAGACAAATCCCAGTGCCAGTATCTTTGGCTTCTCAGTCTGCCCCAATTGTCAGCCACATTCAGAGGGTCCAGTTTGATCCCATGCTTGTTCAGTCCCAGTTCAGCTGGCTTTGGTGAGCTCCCATTAGATCAGGAACACTGTCTCAGTGGGTAAACCAACCCTTGTGGTCCTGACTTCCCTGCTCATCTTCTCCCTCTTTTTGCTCTTCAACTGGACCTTGGGAGCTCAAGTCTTCCTTGAATTCAACGAAAATGAAGACACAACATATTCAAACCTATGGGACACTATGAAAGCAGTGCTAAGAGGAAAGTTCATAGTACTAAGTGCCCACATAAAGAAAATGGAGAAAGCTCACATTAGAGACATAACTGGACACCTGAAAGCTCTACTCCCAGGAGGAGTAGAAGACTGGAAATAATCAAACTGAGGGCTGAAATCAACAAAATAGAAACACAGAAAACAATCAAAGAATCAATGAAACAAAGAGCTGGTTCTTTGAGAAAATCAACAAGATTTACAAACCCCTATCCAAACTATTTGCCTTTTTAGTTTTTGTTGCCTCTAATTGGACAGGTTTTTTTTTTTCTAAAAGGTTCCTGACAACTAAAAACTCCTAATATTTCACCCCTGTTTTCATTGTCTCAAGTCTATGTTTCCTCATATTTCCACTGATTATTTGGGAATTTCACATCATGAACCCAGAGCACACTTAGCTCACATTTATCACATGCACCCCCCTCTTTCCTTGAGACCTCCCCAACAAAGGATGAAAGAAGACGAGGAGAAGAAAAAAAAAAGTAAGTCTAATTTGTTTTGACTAGGATGGTCAAACTCTTGGTAGCTGGTCCCTTAAAGAAAACTGAGTCCTTCCCCACCTGCACCCTTGCCAGAAGCTATCAATTATGGAGAAGTACACTTCAATATCCTTATCACAATTTTTTAGAGTTTTCTTTGATGGCTTTCTGTCTAGGCTTTTAGATTTTGGAGGTTGGGGGATGGGCTAGGGGTTGTCACAGAAGCCTTGAACGACCTTCTTTGTCAGTTGTGAGTCAGAAGTAGTTCCTTTGCCCTTTACAATCATCAGGAACACAGATCATGGACTTACACATGGATTCTGGTGACAGCATGGACCACACACTTCTACATTGTCTCAGGTGTTAGCAGGTGTCACGGACCTCAGCATGGCCCTTCAGTACCAGTACAGACCACAGACATTAACACAGTCAGTCCTTTGTAGCTAGTCGAGTCATGGATCCCACCATAACCCTCGGTGGTAGCACAGCCTGCAGACATCAACATGGGTTCAGGCTTCAGCACGGACGATAGACATCTGCATGGCCTTTGGTGATAACATGGGCCACAGACATCAATGAAATCTCCCTCACCCCAGCTGCAGTAGGACCATGGACCCAGACATAGTCCTCAGCAGAAAACAGTCCATAGGCATCAGAATGGCTTCAGGATTCAGCATTGACCATGGACATTTACATGAAATTTGCTAGTATCACAGGCCACAGACATCAACATAGACCTATCAGGTCTTACATGGGATCTGCAATCCGATTTTACTATATACATATAACTGGAGAAAGGCAGAATGTCTCTGTTGCTTCCTATTTGTGGTCTTACCACTATGAAATATCCGTTGACTGCTGAAGCATTGGTTTACTCTGGACTTCCTACTCCATTGCATTGATCTGTGTATCTGTTTTCTTGCCAGTACCACAGTATAATGTGGTATAAATTTATTCATATAAATGTACTTAATACTTTATTTTATTCTTTTTCTCTTCTTTTTTGGCTATTAAGATCATGTGTATGTGTGCCTCCATAAATCTTTTGTTTGATAGTCCTTCAAGGAAATGTAACTGATACTGTGAGGGTGGTTGCTCAAAATCTATAAATTACTTTGGAAAGTATTTACCTTTTAACAATTTTAATACTTCTGATAGATGAAAACATATTATCTTTTTAATTACTATATTACAATGGTTTATCTAGAAACTTTGTGGCATTCATTTACCAGCTGTGTATTATATACAATTTACCTTTAGAATACATGGCAATCCATATACAACCATAACCCTATGCGTTGACCAAGATTTCTGTCCTGCGTGGTTCCACAGCCGTTCAGCACCCCAAAACACAGAGAGGTCTATATTAATCATAAACTGATTGGCCTGTTAGCTCAGGCTTCTTATTAACTCTTATAAGTTATATTAGCCCATTCTTCTTGTCTGTGTTAGCCATGTGGCTTGGTACCTTTTTCAGTGAGGTTAGTCACATCTTGCTTGCTCTGTGTCTGGCTTCTTCTGCATCTGGGTGACGACTGTAGACTGACTATTTCCTCTTCCCTGAGTTCTGTTCTCCTCACCCTGACTCCACTTCCTACCTGGCTACTGGCCAATCAGCATTTTATTTAAATACAATTTACAGGGTACAGACTATTGTCCCACAGTACCTGTGGAAATAGATTTTTAAATAAAGACCTAATTCTGAAGACTGAGGATGGAAATTTTTTCAAAAATTACTGAAAAATGAAACAGGTCCTACTTCACAGCCTATACTAATTCAACATTTTTGTTTTCTGTATGTACAATAAAACTTTCTGTAAGCATAATGATATTACTTCTTTTATGATTTTTGTGCCTATTATTTCTTTTTTGCCATGATGCTCTGATTATTATTTTTCATGCAATGGATGAAATTGGTAAAATTGTGTATTCTTATCTCACACCAAATCAAGTTAGTATGTGTCAGCTTTTACCATTTTGTGTAAGATGTGATTTAGTTATTTTTGGATCATATCTATCGTATAGACATGTGTTCCTTCTAATCATAGTTTGTTCAGTACTTTTGTCTTGAAGTTAAGTTGAATTTTTATAATGTACATTTTTGTCACTTTGTGAGTTAAATGGTTTTTGAACTATATATGTTAAGCCACTTACCTTCTTGGGAAGAATCTGACTTGAATTTAGAGAGCATTCATTTTAGTGTTATGGAATTCAGTTGCTTGTACTATCTTGAGGTTTATGTTTTACTTATATCCATCTGGAATAGTTGCCTAAAATTTACTTTGTTGTGTTTGCCCTGTTTTTGAATCAAGGTCATGATGGTTTTGTAGTATGTGCTTGGAAAAAGTCTATCTTGAAGATTTTAAATCTTGAAGATTTTAAAACAATTTAAGAATCATTAAGATTGGTTCTTTGTTAAATATTTGTTAGTAATCATGAATGAAACTGTCACATTATAATTTTTTCATTTATGAGATAGTTTTCACTATTGTTTCAATCTTAATGTTTGTTATTCTATTTGACTTTTTATTTTTTTCATACTTTTATTTTGACAAGATATGTGTTTCCAAGAATGTGCCCATCTACTCTAGGCCATCAAATTGTTGTTGAATTCTCATGTATAATAATATCTAGTTATCTTATAAATTTCTATGGTGTCAATTTTGCTGTTTCTCTTGTCACTTATGATTTTATTTATCGAAGTGTTCTTTCTCTTATCCTTGTCATAGCTAAAGGTTTGCCTTTCTTTATGCAGCACCAACAGTGAAAAGCCAATTAGAGTAAGAAAGAAAATTTAAATTAACCATGTAAAAACAAATTATACATAGAATATAGAATGAACTCAAAAACTCAATAGTATGGAGCATTAACTGCCACTTAAAATAACCTGTATACCTAAGTAGATACTTCCTAAAAAAAATGACACACTATGACTAACAAGTTATGAAAATGTACTGTAGGAAGCAGAAACAAATATCACAATAAGATGCCAACATCACTCCATTAAAAATGATTATTATGCAGAAGTTAAGGATAACATTGGTAAGCTTAAGGAGAGACAGCAACACATGGGCACTATGAGACTGCTAGTCAAAATGAAAGCTAATAGAAGTATTATGGGAAACAAAACTGAATTCCCTCAAAAAGATTATAAAAGCACTTTTGTGACAGACATGTGCTATCCAAATACTTGGGAGCTGGGCCAAAAAGACCAGGAATAAGGTCAGTTAGGGCCACAGGAAGTCTCAGAAACAAAGCAGAATAAAGAAACAACCAAACCAAACCAAAGATAAAAACTATCACCACTAACCCATATTTATTAACTAACAAAACAGGTAAATGAAAAAATGAATATAAATAAAAAATCATGAAGCGTTGTCATATAATGCAGCAATCTCACTGATCAATATTTATCCAAGGGATACATGAAACTGAAATGACTAGGTTGAGTGAAGTCTTTACTCATTTACTAGAACATTATTCTTACTGACAAAAGAACTCCTTCAGTGTCCAACAACTGATGAATCAAGGAAGAGTGCTGCAAAACATTCACAGAGGAATAGTACATGCCTCTAAAGAGAACAATGTTCTTTAACTTGCAAAGAAACATAGGTAGATCTGTATGTCACTATGTTAGATGGCATGAGCCAGGCATGGAAAGCAAAATACTATGTGAGCTGCTTCATATTTGGAGCCTACACAAGTCGTTCTCATAAGAGGTAACCTTAAGAATGGTGATTAGAAGAACCTAGGGAAAGTAGAAAGTGGGAAGTTGTGAAAAAAGCTCAATCTAGGAACAATACAGTCTAATTTTGATATCTAGGTGCTGTATTTCATAGAAGTCTGACTACAGATAATTTCATATTAAACATGATATAAAGAAACAAAGATTTATAGTATTTTTACCATATAGAAAGACTAAATATTTGAGAAAATTGATACTTAGCATAATTTAAATTTTATACAACATGCACAGCTATTGAAAGAACACTTGGTACTGAATTTGAATGTATACTTTTATGTTATGTAAAACATTTATGTATCTGTGAATAAACTTAATTTGAATTTAAAAATGTATAAAGTAAACATCATAATTACCAACTGGTAGAATTTCAAAAGGAAAACTCCACTGACAGTTTTACACCAAATTAGATATAAAATACTTGCCTTTATTCATACACATTAATACTTATGTTAACAGTACAACGAAATTACTCAATTATTTTCATTATTATTTACCACTGAATTGATTGGCATAAAGTTATTCATCAGGTTTCAAAGTCAGCAGTGAAATATTGTTTTTTGGTCTTTAGAAACAATACAACATAGTTATTGGATGATTTGGTGTTCTAAAGTTTGGGTCTGAATTGGCTGAAGCCACACTAGGCAGATTAGAGCTATATATTCAAATCACACTTCATTCCAAAGTCATGGCATGATTTATTCAAATCTCTATTGCAATCTAAACATCAGCGCAATTCTCTTGCTTGAAGATTTCTCTTGCTTATTTCAAATAGTTGTAGGATGTGTTTCATACGTGGCCAGTGCTGAAATGCAAATCTTAGGATAGTGCTAGAGAATGAAGCCAGGCAGAGGAAATTAAATGAGCAGATCTATTGTTACATGCAAGAAGGGGGTAGGAAGAATAAAGTCTATCTTGTATGATTAGGAGGAGGAAAATTATAAATATGGCATAAGTATAATTGAAAAATTACCATATTGAAATCATTGGACCAGATTAGTTGCTGATGTGCAGGATACTCTATGCCAATGGTGGGACCCAGCACAAACAGAAAATAGGAAACACCTATTCTAAAATTATTAAGAATATCATGACAGCAAGAGTAGCTCATTAACCACTGGAGAAATCTTTTCAGCACATGGCTCTTTGTAACTGCACAGGTCACATGTTAATGAAGTCAGCACTGTTGCTTGACTGCTGATACCACCATCTGGTAGCCCTTAAAAAGAGCTAACTGGTATACCCACTAGAACACACCTTGCTAAGATAAAGCCAAATATAACTACAACTTTATTTTTAGCTACCTTGTTTTACCATGCCATTTTGTGAAGTAGACAGTGCCTGAGACATGCACTCTTAGTGACTACATGCCCTGCATTTATCACTTACTGTGATATGTTAGTAGCCTTTTTTATGACACAGTTTTCTTCCCTTCCTGATGGCTTTGTTGATTGTTTTCCCATTTAAGGTGTAGTTTCACATGTATGTGGACTATGGCGAGGATAAAGAGAGGAATCTGCAGTTTTATTCAGCATGTTTAGAGCTAGAACTCAATTGAATGATAAGGTCACAGGTCTGGGCTCATTGATGCTACAGGTTCAGTAGATTGTGTCCTGGGTGCCCCTTTAAAATCTCATTATTAGTGAAGTATGCAATACTCTCCCAATTGCGTGGTATTCTTTGGCACTTTTGCAGGATGGCAGTTGTAAAGGAGTATATGCATCAGGAGTCACTATACTTTAGTCTGCTGTGTGAGGACAGCTATAGACCATATCATCTTTTAAGTATTTTGAGGGAGTTAGGGGAGAAAAGGACGTATTGCAAAAAGGATGTGTGACTTTGCTCTGAACAAATTGGGGCCTGTGAATTGTATAAGTGAGCAAATCTAATTTTAGTGAACAAAAGAGCCTGAGAGATGCTGAGTGTAATTTTTATGTAAAAATAGGAGTCTCCAAAGACATCTCTCTTTAAACAGATGAATGCAAATTACTGAAGTCATCCAAATTGAGGTTGATTTATGCATTTTTATTGTATTCTTTCACAACAGAAAAAAGCTTTTTCTGTTTCCAAATAGGATGCATTTGGGGTAAAGTTTCACGTGGTGCACCAAGAATGGCTTAGCAAAGAGAGATCCAAACCAGTCATGTAGAGAAATTATTTCTGTGTCTTTTTTTCCCTCAAATACAGCTTCTGCCAAAGAGGCTGGCCAACTGTCTACTGTATCCATTTTTTTAGAGACTTGAATTTTAATTACACAAATAAAAGTTTTAATGCTATGTATCAGAATATATGATGCATGCTCCACTGGCACCCAGTGTATTCAGCAGAGGACAGACACAGTAGGAAAAGAAAACCCAGCTCAAATTCAACTTGACTATATGTAGAAGCTCAGTTCTCAAATCAATGCCAGGCATGAATTTTATTCAATCACCATTTGAGCATTGTTAGTGTTATGATGTAGTTCAGCTTTACATGTGCAAAACTCTTGAAATTGACAATAAGTCATTGGCTTGTATGGCACCACACAAAGAAGTCTTGTTTGAGAGGATGTGCTGCAGGGTTCGCATTCTTCTCATCTGAGACTTTGTTTTCTTTTCCTGACCCTTTCTTTTGATTCTTGAAATGCTTTTTAAATTTTTATTTATTTTCTTTGTGTGCGTGTATGTATCAGTGCTTGTCAACATTTATGTTTTTGCACTGTACATGTGTAGCTTTTGTGAAGGCCGGACGAGGGCAAGAGCTCCCTTGAAACTGGGATTTTAGAAGGATATGAGGGCTCTAGGAACTGAACCCAGATCCTTCTCCAGAGCAGAAAACACTCTTAATTAGTAAGCCATCTCTCCAGCCATTGTTGAAATAGATTAAGATATGCTAATTATATACATATAGGTTTGTGTATAAATACATCTATGTATGTAAATTTAAACATCACATAGATGCCGTGTGAAATTTAATTAATCTGTACATTGTTCTGTGTTCATCCACTTAGTGAATCACTTATTGATTCTACATATTTTGATGAGTGCCAAATAAGATAAGTTTCAGCTCTGAAATCTTAGACAAAATCTCCACAACTCAGAGTGGAAGGTTCCATTGCATTTGGGATCTTACATTGTTAGTTAGTGGATGGGCAAGTTTTGTTATTCTCTCTTAACCTATTATTTTATTGACTTATTTTCAATTGAAAAAATCATACACAATATATTGTGATCATGATTTTCTGCTCTTCAAACTCATCCACCTTCTCACAAATCCTCCCCATCTCCCTATCCTACTGATACGACTTCGTGCCCTTTATTTATCTCACTTTAAAAAGTAAACAAACAAAAACAAGAAAAAACAAACAAAACCCAAGAACACACACACATACACACACACCACAAAAATGAAAAACAAAACATGTAAGCAAATAACCAATAAGAAAAAAAAAGAAAACCCCAAATAAATTTAGAAATATGCATTTGAATAAAAATTTTAAAAATACCATTGAGTTTATTTTGTGTGGGTTAAATACTCTGGGGTATGAAAACTAATATGGAATGTGGTTTATATATTTAACAAAACTTCATGGGAGAAAACTAAGTCTTCCTTTGTCAGAGGTTATCAGTTGCAGATAGTTTCTCAGTAAGTTGAGTTTTGCCCATGTCCACTTCCTCTTTTCAAGGCTAGGACCCTGCCTGGCTTAAAACAGTGAAGGGCCTATGAGTGCTGCCATGGTTTCTATGAGTTCACATAGTTCTTATGACCATCAGTCTGTTGTCTCTGGAAGACATGTTTCCTTGAAGCCATTTATCACATCTGGACCCCTCTTACACATAGAACCCACGGTCCACGGTGAGATGTTTGATGAAAACAACCCATTTAAAGAATCACAAAATTGACCTAAACTAAATCCCAAGGTGAAAATATTCCCTGGATTCAGAATTTGCAGTAATAGATGTGAACATGATGGAAGTTATTTGATAAACATGTGTGATACTGAGAACAGGATAAAAATATTCCTTTAGGTGTTCTATCCAGCCCAAATCCTGCTTAAAGATTCATAATTCTCTGTATTCTCAGAAGATATTGAAATATTTTATTCTTTGTCTTCTAGTCCCCTTTTGCTAACTTTGCTCTTGAGGTATATATATTTTTCTTCTTCATTGTCTAAAATTCTTTGAAGAGTTTCACAGATGTTTAAGTGTCATGTTAAACACACAGCAGTACAATCACAATGCATCAATTAATAAAAAGCCCTCTGTACAGCATAATAATTTAGTTAAGACCATGCTTTTCTGATGTGGGATTCCTCTCTGTATGCTGTGAATATCATTTGTTAATAAAGGAACTGTTTGGGCCTATAGTAGAGCTAAAGGGGAACAGAGGAAGGTGGGGAAAACTAAATGGAATGCTGGGAGAAAGAAGGGCAGAGTCAGAGAGAAGCCATGTACCCCTGCCAGAGACAGATGCTGGAACTTTAGCCAGTAAGCCACAGCCATGTGGGCATATGCAGATTAATAGAAATGGGTTAAATTAATATTTAAGAGTTATCCAATAAGAAGCTAGAGCTAATGGGCCAAGTAATAATTTAAATAATACAGTTTCTGTGTGATTTTTTTCAGGGCTAAGCAGCCAAGAACCAACAAGAGGCCTGCTGCCACACTCTACCTACTGAGTGGGAAGAAAGGGTCATGTCCTCCTAACTGAAAGTCTTCAGAATTAGCCTATTGTCCTTTTATTCAGAAGCTTCTTTTGAGGTTAAAACTTTTGTAATCAAATTATGTTGTACATCTTTCATATTTTAAAATGTCTCAATTTCAATTATCTACACCAAATTTATGGTCTTTCTGGAACAAAGTCAATTTCAATATGTCCTACGTGTGAATTATTGTGACTTTTTTGTCTCTTGATGAAAAAGCACACACACAAACAGCTTTAAACAAGCTAAGTCAAAGGAATCCAAAATAAAGGGAGCTTCTAATATTATTTAATTTCCAGAAAAGGCTTTAGGTTTAGTTGTATAATAACACTAATAAAGATTCTAGTAAGAGATTCTCTAAATTTTATCTCCAACTTAACTTTGCATTCCATGTGAATTTTTTTTACTTCTTTTTTTATGCGTTAATATGATCACATCTACTTCTAGTGGAAACTGCACAGATGGTACTTTGGCTTTTATGTTTGTGCTTGTGGTCTTTCCTTCTGAGTAGGCATTAAGCAAATTGCTCCTTCACAGAAACCATTACTTTAATTCCTTACTCCTATTTATATCGATCATGAAATAATCAAATTATACCATCAAGTGGACTAAATGTAATTTGTAAAAAAGGCTTCAGACATGCTCAAAATGAGAAGCTGTAATTAGTAAATCTGTAGATCGATGGTATATTTATGTAAAGTTGACTCAAATGGGTTGTTCCATTTTAAAACATTGATTATACAAGTCCTATGTCTAATCTGGGCTTATTTCTAGAGCATTGGAGCACTGACAAATGCTACCAAATTCCTCTCCAGCCAGCAATCTTTATTTAATGACGCTCAAGCCATTATGTCACTTGAGAACTTCAGAAATCAACACAAACAACACACCGAAGGCAAGCAGTATGAGACATAAACAAAACTTGACTTAATTAATTGCTAAAACAAATATGATTATTAGGCACTCAGATATGAAATTGCAGTCATTTTATTAATTTTTGAATGTTTTAAGATTTTTTCTTACACTAATGGTCAGAAAATTGGTCTAGTCCTGATGCTGTTCTCAAACATGTTGTATCTTTTAAATCTAACAAAAATTAAAAGTATGCTTATCAAGAAGAAATGGGCATACTTTAACATACTTTGCAACTTAAAATTCTTAATAAAACAAATCCAGTCTATTGAATTTAATTTTTATGTCACCCTTAATAAATTATTATAAAGTATAAAGCCACAGTTAAAAACATCTAGTGGGTTCTTTTGTTGTTTGTTTGGTTGCTTGTTTGTTTGTTTGTCTTTTGGTTGGTTAGTTTTTTGGAGATAGAGTTTCTCCGTGTATCCCAGGGCATCCTGGAACTCACCATCTAATCCAACCTGGCCTCCAACTCAAAGATTTTCTTGCTTCTGTCTAACAAGTGCTGGGGTTAAAGTTGTGTACCACCACTGTCTGACTAAGAAGTACTCTTTTTGTGCGGAATTATTCACTACAATTTTCCTGAGGGTCTGAGTAGTTCGTAAAATATGGGTAGAATTAGCCTAAACCTTGAGGATTTTGTTTGCTTCCTTGTTTGGTGTTTGTATAGGGTGGTTCAAGCATCCAAGGCTGGTCTTAAATTTGTCAAGAAGCTGGGGGTTACTATCTTAGTTTGGGTTTCTATTGCTGTGACCAAATACCATGTTCAAAAAGCAAGTTGTGGAGGAATGCATTTCTTTTACTTACCTTTCCAAGTTACTATTCATCACTGAAGGAAGTTAGGGCAGGAACTCAAACAGGGCAGGAATCTGGAGGCTGAAGCTGATGCAGAGGCTCTGGAGGGGGGCAGTTTACTGGTTTGCTCCCCTTGGTTTCCTTAGCCAGCTTTCTTATAGAACCTAGGACTATCAGCACAGAGATGACAACACCCACCATGGGTTGGGGCCTCCCCCAGTGATCACTAATTGAGAAAATGCCTTATAGCTGGATCTCAAGGAGGCATTTTCTCAACTGAGGCTCCTTCCTCTCTGATGACTTTAGCTTGTGTCAAATTGACAAGTAAAACTAGCCAGTGCAATCACCCTGAACTTCTACGTTTTCTGATGACACCTCCAGAGTCCTGGGACTCCAGCCTTGTGTCACCATTCCTGACTGGTTTTATGTGTTCCTGGAGATCAAACTAGGACCTCATACAACCTCAGCAAACACTCTATCAACTAAGTTGCATACTTATGGTGTAAGTTTTAAGTTTTTTGTTGTCATTGTTTTGTTTGTGGGTTAATTTCTTCTTCTTTTTCTTTTGATATGTTTCTGTCTTTATTTATAAAAATTAGACAGTCCAAACTGCTATACAATAAATAGAAGAAAAATATATAAACTTGAAAATTTTAAGTGTGATTATATAATTAACTAACTTGAACAGTATTCATTTATGCAATTATTTAAAAAACATATAATCTAGTGTCAATCTATCTATGGCTAATTCATTATATAATTCACTTTATTTTTGGTCTTAGTAGTGGGTGAATTGTTCCCATGCATGTCATTATATGATACTATTTTTCTACATTGTCAAGTTCATTTGAGCCCTTTTTCCTTAATGTTCTTGGGTAGTAGATGTCAAGTATTGTCTTTCTGGGCCTCTGATCCATAAACAGGAGGATTGTATCCAAATGTGTTCATTTAAACAAAGAAAATATTTGTAATATTTCCCTATTCTTGTAAACCTTACACAAAGTATTTTCAGTAAAGAGAGAAAAACAAATCAAGTGGCAGTCCAGTTTCAAAAATAAACTTTTTAGGAGAAGAATAATGACTTCAAACAATAATGCTTAATGTAATGTGTCATGAAATGATTCAGAAAATTAATCAAGAATCACTAGTTTCTTATGATTTAGAGTCTGTCATAAGTCATTGTTCATGGCAGCTTGAAAGCCTAATGTGGCCCATGCATGGAATTGGTCCCCGGTCATGGTGGTGGCTTCTGGGTCCAACTTCTCTCCACCACGCTATTCTGACATGCTTGAAGAATGTCTGTCAGTTAGTTTCTCACAAAGCAATTGATTCTTGTCCTTTAGAAAACAACCGAAATTTCATTGGGTTTCATGACTCATCTTCAGGAGGCAAACACAGTTGTTAGCATTATATTATGTTATATAAGAGCAGCCATGATTCAATATTGGAAGAAGTCAAAGGCCTCCAGACCCCTCTTAGTAGCTGAATTTTAAAGGCCTTTAAAAGATACAGCAATAGAGAATAACACTTAATGCAAGATAAATACATGGTCTGAGAAAGAGTAATGTCACCCTAGTGTCTGAAGAAATTATAGGAATTAAAAATCAGTAATGCATTTGCCAAAAAGTGAATTTTCTGAGTTAAAAATAAAATGGGGGTCAGAAATAGAAACCAGTGGTACTGTTTGTTTCCTAATCATTACTTGATTGAGAAAATAAACTACTATACTGCCTGTTTTAAATAAACTGTCTTCAATTTTGCTTAGTATTTATCACATCCTCCCTTTAGTTAATTAAACTTAATTGGCATTTTTTAAATTTAAGAACAAGAGAATGAATATGCTTTAAGAGCAAACTATGACAGATTATAAGTTGGTAAAGAAGGAAATAATTTTCCTACTTTCTTGTTCAATGCTAATATACTCAATAAAAGCTGAATTCGGCTTAAATCCACAAAACTTTTTAAGAGAGAATTTTCCAAGTATCAATCATGAGTGAAAATAAATTACAATGGAAAATATTCAATAATTTTGGACATATAAGGAAAGTGATATTGTATTAAGTACTAATATTTCAAGCCTGACATTCCTAGTTGCTATCGAGAGCCTTAAAGGTATTTAAAATCCTAAGAAATTTCAAATAACAATGATCTCATTTGTTTTCTTTATATATAAAATATGACATAATATTTCATTCATGAATAAATAGTCATTTACACTAAGAAGACTCAAGTCTTTGAAACTTCTGTAGATATCCCGAGATGTTTGCAGAGTTTGATTAAAAATAACCAGGCTCTGTAGCTCAATTGAAAAGGTGTTTTCTCCAAGGTTATAGTCTTCATTTCTATACTAGGAATGAGACAAGGTGTCCCTGCTCCTCTTTTAGCATTGGCTTCTAATGAAGATGACAGCCATCATTTAAATACACATCATTAAGTAAAGAACATAAATGTCAATAAAACATTTCTTATTAAGTAACAAGCTGATGGCACCATAAAAGTGAAAAATTTTCAAGTTGTAAAATATAGTCAAAGTCATAATGAAGTGCATTAACACAGTCTGACATTCTCTCAGTATTCCTTAGTGAACTAAAAAGGGTTTTAATTAAGAGTGACTTTGATCACTTTACGTTTACACTCTGAACGGCATGAGAGTGTTTTCCTGGAAACGGATCCTCTCGGAGCATTAATTTAGGAGTTTCTTCAGTGACACTCACATGCAGAGGCTCTCTGCAGAAATTTGGCTATTTCCATTTGCATCTTTCAAACATTCTGTTAGTGACATCTGGTTCGATGATGTGACCATTAGGCACTTGCTTGGATCATTTTAAGTTATATGTGTTAATGATTCTAAGCGTTATACATTTACTGCTGTAAAAACCATTTTTCCTACCCCATCCTGTATAGTTCAATCTTTTTATCAAAATCATGACACAAAATTAGAATGTCTATATTGTTTCTGCTTCTAATACTGTTCCATCCACAACACTACTATGATCTTCCAAATTTACCCATCATGACTGAAGAATTCAAACATGTCTTCTAAGTATAGAGACTTGAATGATTTCTTGTTTTGAACTCTGTATCTGTGAATGTATACACACATACACACACACACATACACACATGTAATCGTACATTAAATATATACATATACATATTCATCTACATATATGAATTGTTGTTACTAATAAGTCATAATTCCAAGAATTTTTTGAAAGGTAAAGAAAAATAGATGTCTAGAATGAAATCAGTTAACTTTGCCAGTCAATTCTGCCTTGAGAAATGCATTAACTATATGTTTCAAATTTATACACATTCGTGTATAAATTGAAGTTAAGAGACAATTCCTGTGCTTTTTCTCCCTTTATTTATTCTTTGTGTCTTTCACTTCTTGCATCTCCATTCCATTCGTTTCCCTGTCCCTTTGTAACCATCGTCTACCCTTGTACCCCCCCATAAAATAAAATAAATTTAAGAGAAAAAGAAGGAGAAAAAGAGAGAAGGAAAATTCAGTTTTGTCATGAAAAGTGAAGTGTGACACTGTGAGTCACATAGTAAACCTTTTATCCATGTATCTAAATACTGGTCTGGTTCGAGGCCTCTGGTTTCCGATGCACTATCTATGCTAGACTCTCACTGGACTCCTCTTGGATAACCTGCTGTTACCCAGTGTTGTGGAAATCCTGCAGCTTTGGGTCTGCAGGACTGGTCCCTTAGTGTGCTCCAGCAGATCACAGATGGGGTGGATGTTGAGGTGGACCAACATATAACTCTGGTTCTGGACCCGGGTAGTTACAGGTTTGGTCAGCTGCCCCGCTCCTCCTTGTCCTTAGCACCAGGTTGAACTCTCCTGCATCGTCCTGGTGAGTTCACCCCTTGTAACAATGAGCAGGAGGTGGAGCCAGTTCTGCCTTCACATCCTCAGGGTTGGATCTCCCACACCTGAACTTTCAGGGTCAGCTTTACTGTGTTGCCCAAGCACGGTTTAGAGGTCACTCTCCTGAGGACTGTAACTGATGAGGTGCAGGGCCAAGTCTCCTATGACCTCAGGACCAGCTCACCTACCTGTCTCAGGTGTGAAAGGACTGGGATGGGAGAGCATGCCTCCATATGACAGAGAAGTAATGGGGACAACTCTTCCATGCTGACAACGCTGAGGTTGGCTCCCTCACACCACCTTTGCCAATGAGTTGGCTCCATTGTGCTACTCATGCGAGGTGCAGGGCCTGCTCTTCCAAGGGTTGCAGGGGATGGCTGGTAGGGTCATCTCCCCCATCCTTCTGACCTCAGGGCCAACTCGGCTACTTGCCTCAGGTGTTTATGGACTAGTGTGGAAGGGCATCTCTTCTCTACCCAGGCTGTCAAATGGCAGATTGGAATGGGGCCATGTCGCCCATCTCACATTCCCCAATCGGCTCACCTGTGTACTTGTAAACACAGGCTCAACTCTGCTGTGATGTCGCAAAGAGACGCAGGGCCCACTATCCTAAGTGTTGCAGATGGTAAAAGGGTCAGTTCCCTCACCAGGTGGAGGTGGTAGAGGCAAGGGCAGAAGAGAGCATCGTTCCCTCATTCCCACCAGCACAGCTCGGCGATGGAGACAGAGCTACGGCCCTCTCAAGTGCTCAGGGCTAGCTCCTGCATGCCACTGTCCACAAGATGAACTCTACCATGCTGCCCCAAAGGAAATGGCAGACCGTCCTCCTGAGTGCTGCAACTGGTGAGGGGCGAGAGGAAGCGTCTTTCCTTTACCACATGGCAGGCATGACCTGCTCTTCCCTTTTTCCACCCTCAGGGCCATCTCCTAGGTGCCTTTGTGAACAGGGCCAGCTCTGTTGTGCTGCCCAGGTAAGGTGTTGGACCCCCTTTTCTGAGTACTACAGCCGGTAAGGAACAGGACCAGATTGCCCTAGAGTTGTTGCCAACGAAGAGGCAGGGCAAACTCTGTATAGGCCTCTGATGGTGTCAGGAGCCTTAGATATCAAAACAGACCACAGTTGCAACAGACCCATGAACCCAGGCACAGGCCCTGGCTGCACACAGGTTCAGGCATTACCACAGCGGTGGGTGACATGGGTCAGCCCACTCCTCATCACCTTCAACTCCTCAGCTGTTCCTCTGTCCACAAGACATGAACCATTCTGGCTCTCTGGCTCTCTCCCATTGTGCACCGTATATTTGGTCACCATAACAGTGCCGGTCTCTCCTGCACCACATGTGGGCCTCGTTGTCTGCTCAGTCCGTCATGGCACAGGGCAGAACACTGCCTCCAAGAATTATAGTGTTGCCCACTTGCCAGCACCGCAAATGCTGAGCAGGTCCTTGGGGGAGTTTCTTCATGCTCCAGTTCTAGTGACCTGATAAGGGCTGTGTTTGGTCTCCAGGGGTCCACCAGGGCCTAGAAGCAGAAGACAATTCCTGTGCTTTTAGTCAAGAGAGATATTGTCATTTTAGAGGATGATGAAAAAGTAGTATATAATATAAAATGAAATGGATGAGGGTGAAATACAGATTGAAATTAAGACACACGGAAAGATTATTAACCGTCAGAAACTCCTGCCGTGAGAAATCACCTTTTTTGTTGTTATTGCTGTTGTTCTTCAACATTAAACATTAACATAGAATTTCATGGGAATAAAACAAAGAAACTGCAGCCTCGTGTCCACCAAGAAAGGCATAAGAGACAGAATGCTGATGATAAGTATCAGCAGCCACACATCTGTCAGCCGCAGAATGCTAGAAACTTTCCGTTCCAGATAGACATCACCAGCTAACAAAGCAAACGCCATCAGATCACCAACTGTTACTTTGAAAGCGTCAGGATAAAGGGAGCAGCCATCTCTCTAATAGAATACTTCCAAATTTAAGTGTGGAGAATTATGCAACTGAGTCCTAAAAATATACTAATCAATAATAATAATTAATAATAATAATAAACTCACAAAAGAAGAGTATGTTAGAAACATTGAGCTCCGGAGTTTGTTTTCATAACTTATCTGACAATTTCTGTTTGGGAAACATCATGTAATTTGATTTTCTTTACATTAACTGAAATGAAAATAACCAACAGTCAATGGGTCAAAGACAGCCTTAAATGTCCCCTTCATTAAACACTTCAGTTCATATGTGAAGGCATCTGAACACACACACCAACCAAGAGTACCAGCAAATGGCACACGGATGGACTACACTTCCATTATGCACAAGGAGTATAAATATATTCTCTTGCTTTTACTCAGCTGTCAGCATTAAGTTACTGTTTGTTTTTGTTTGGTTGGTTTTGTCTATAGAGGTTTTGCCTACCTATTTGTTTGTATACCTTATGCCTGCAGGCCTATGAAGGCCAGAAGAGGGCACCACCTGTTTCTGGAGTTCCTGGAGTTACAGAGAGTTGTGAACTGCCTTGTTGGGTCTGAGAATTGAACACATGTCCTCTGGAAAAGCAGCCCGTGCTCTAAACTTCTGAACTGTCACCACAGTCCCAGAATTACTGCTTTAATATGAATTAAACAGTGGAATAGAAAGTTTCTAGAGAAAGTGTAGAGTTTTGTGATTTAGCATCATAAAAGTCCTGTGCTATTGTGATTTATTTAGTTTGCATGCACCCTCCTTAATCCTGGTCTGTGCAAGTGCTTTCAGCTGGAAACAGCAGTGTGTTTCTCTGTGACGGTAGCTAAAGCAGTGGCTAGAGCAGCTCCATTAGCTAAAGTCTATGAACAATTTTCTGTCTTTGGATACTTCAACTTTAAGATTTATTTCAATTTTTAAATGTACATGTCTGGGCCTGTGTGTAAACACAGGCACATACTCATACGTGCAGGTGCTTGTGGAGTTCATGTGAGCCACCTGACATGGGTTCCAAAATCCGAGTTCTGAGCCAGCTCGTGATCCCCAAATGCTTCAACCACCACTATAAATATGTATTTTTGTGTGTGTGCATTTGTGTGTGTTTGTGTGTGTGTGCATGTGTATGTTTTTGTGTGCATCTGTGTGTGTTTGTGTGTGCATGTGTGTGTATGTGTGCATCTGTGTGTGCATGTGTGTGTTTGTGTGTGCATATGTGTGTGTATGTGTGTGCATGTGTATGTATGTGTGCATATGTGGGTATGTATGTGTGCGTGTGTGTGTATGAATGTGCATGTGTGTGTGTATGAATGTGTATGTGCATGTGTGTGTATGTGTGTGTATTTGTGTGTGTATGTGCATGTGTGAATATAGGTGTATGTATGTGTGTATATGTGGGCATGTATGTGTGTGTATGTATGTTCATACTGGTTCATGTGAAGGCCAAAGGTAATTTCCAGTGCCATCACTCATGTGCCTTTACTTTATTTTTTGACACGGGGTCTCTTGACAGGACCTGGGCTAGGCTGGGTTGTAATGAGACCCAGAAGTCTACCAGCTTCTCCCTGGTCGGGACTGGGAATCTGTGCATATCCGACCACTGCTAACTTTTACATGGATGCTTGCAGACTCCAGTTGTCAGTCTTTGCTCTCTGAGCTTCCTTCCATTTGTGGACTCATACTTAGTCCTGAATGGGGGTTGCTTTCTTTGTGTTGTGGGGGTTAAGTAATGGTAACTACAGACACATATGCTAAATCATACAACATTCTCTAAGCTTCCTTACCTTAAGATTACTAATTGTGCGTCTGAAGTAAAATTCAAAGTTACAAAAAATACCCCATTTGGAAAGTTTTCTCCAGTAAATTTGTAAATTTGGAAAATGCCATGGGGAATCAGGAAATTTGAATATCTGTGAATGGCAGAATTGAAAAAAATATGTAAAAATATATATAAAGTAAATGCAGCAAACATTCTATGTTTTAGCATATAAGATGTCTTTTGATTAACTTGAGTATTCTTGGATTTTTGGAACAGAGAAAGGTTAGTTTTTATCTACAGTATAATTATACACTGAATTAATCAGTAGTGTGTCCAGCACAAGGGTACATATGCAAAAACTATTAATCAGGCAGGAAACCTTTCACAGTCCTGCTAGAATTTTAGTGTTGAACCATTTGCCTCTTCAAGAGAGTCCTGCTTATGAGCCTACTGCCCTTCAGTAAACACAGCCCTATGTAGAAAGAGGAGCGCTGTGTCTTACGACAGAGGTATCTGTCTTAATTAGGCAGCTCTAACTGCTAATAAATATACTGTAAGTGAAGTGCAAATATGTCATTTAATAATTTCCACTCATGAGCTCTATGAATTCCCTGAGGGAGATCATGCAACAGACATTTTCTTTTGTATACAATGGCCTCTGAAGTATTGGTAGGCAAGATGCACATTAACTTAAGATTAATAATCAATTATAAACAACATATACATTAAATTTGTTCCACTTGATCTTATCAGTAAGAAAAAATTTTAAAGTTCCTTCTATTGGTGTCAAATACATGTTGCTAAGTTATGTGATTTTGTTTATAAGTGACAGAATAAACTAAAAAAAAAATAAGGTAGAACATGGGAAAATACTGGTGTCCTCATTAAAACGTGATTAAATGCTTCAACTTCCAGCACATTAGCTCTGACATTTTGTCTTTTAAACGATGTCAGGTAATGAAGGTCAACACAGGCAAGCATCCTGCTTCTGGTCCTTGGTGAGAGGCACACTGTACTTGAGCTTCACAGCAGGGGCCTGTCAGCCTGCATAGCCTCTCTCTAAGTACTAGCTTGCATCTGGCTCTAGCATATGGTACTGGATGCAGATATTTCTGGGGCCCACTTCCTTGATCACTATTTAATGATTAATTACTGCAGCCTGATGGCGGGGTGAGACAGTCCTTGCTTCAGGTAAAAATCTTAACTATAGAAAAATGACAGCCGGCATGGTTTTGAAAGCCAAATTAGGTTTATATTTCTTCTAATGATTGACATGATTTTTGTAGCTACTTGTAAAAGTAAGGTGGGCTGGGGCAGGGGGAAGACAAGTCAAAACTCATCAAATAAAAATGCCAATGATGACAGGCATTTCATTCAACAGAGTACTCTGACACTTATGTTGAGGAAGGCACGAACTTTCGCACAATGACTAGCTCTCTACTGGAAACACCAAATAACTTTCAATTGACTTTTAGGGACATGAAGGCTTTGAGCTATGCAAAAGAGCCTCTGACAATGTTCCTAGTAAACAGCTAATAGGTTTTTTTGCTAACAATGTGTCTTTTAGGATGTGTGGTACTGAGGTCCCTAGATCCCAAAGAATAAATGGTCAATATTCTTTAGCATATGAGATAGTTAATGAACAAGGAAATAACTTGGCAAAATATCCAGTTTGAGGACAAATTAATGTAGCAAAATTTCATGATGTTTGTTTCTAGACAGCTGTGTGTAACTTTGATAAAACAAATTGTAGTTTAAAAGTTGAAAAGGAGAATTCCATCTAGTAAGCATTTGAATTATACAAACCAGATGAACGCTTCAGATTCTCAGAACTTTTGAACCATCTACAATAATACAGGCATTATTAAAACCATTACTGAATTAAACTACTTTGTTACGTTGTTCCTAAAATACAGTCAGGCATGATTATTAATGCTCCACAGAGAATATTAGTCTTCATTTTTCATTCTAGTATCTATTTTTTGTAACTATAATTATTTTTTAAAAGATGCAAAAAGTATTTTCAGGAAAAAAAAAACCTAAAAATGATTTCTGTTAAGTAGTGATTATTCAATGGTCTTGGTCCTCATCCTTGATATGTGGCTAGGCAATGAATTAAAAGGTTATTGAAAATGGTTTAGAAAGTGGAAGAGAATTACTAAGGTCAGTCAAGATTGTAGTATTTGCCATTGAATTAGTTCCTACAAATCATTAATCTATAAATGGACATTTATGAGTTTATTCTTTACGAATTATAATGTTATTTTCATGAATAACTTTATAAATGCTATCCATATCAAGGATAGATTCTTGAAGTATCTTTTAATTTAAAATGGAAAAACTGAGCCCAGTAGAGATGGCTCAGGCACTAAGAGCACTTGCTGCTCTTCCTGAAGACACAAGTTCAGTTACCAGGACCCATGTCATGGTTCATAATCACCCGCAATTCCAGCTGCAGAGGATTTGCTGTCCTCTTTTGGTCTCCACAGCCACATGCATACATGTGTGCTCACACACACAGGCATGCATGAATGAACATACATGAATTAAAAAGTAGCTAAGAATAATCAAAATAGAACATCTGTTTTTAGCTGTGATGAAAATAAAGCAACCAGTGTTCCTATGACCAGCCCAATCCATTGCAACTATGTGCTGCTGCCATTTAAGCATTGTTAACATTGTGTAGGGTCAAGTTGGGAATGGAAAATGATTTCCATTTTATGTTCAGCTGTCTTCCTCACATTTCTGCACAGATTTCCTAGGTCAACAGAAAGGGAGCCTGACGTTTTTAATACATAATAGCAATTGGCAAGACAGTGATCATGTCCAGCTACTTTATACCAGCAAAATAAAAAAAAAAATCTCAATTCTAGGTCTGTAGAATTATTTGGAAGAGTTGTAATGATGAAAGGATTTGTTTTCCCTTGTTAGACATAAAAAATACGAGGTGAATGTGTTTTACCTGAAAACACTGGAGAAATGCGGCCTAAATTTATCACCTTATTCCTTCCAGCATGTAGTTTTAAACTCATGCTAAGAATACAAAAGGCAAATTACTTTGATTCCAGTCTTTATGTCTGTATGACCATGAGGGTGCCTAATGCCAATTAATGTAACTACAGCATGACACCTGCATTGAAAGATCTAGTAACACCACAGAAGAGGGGGCAGAGAGATCCAAAAGACTAGGGCATCTGCTCGGAGATAGTCTTCTACTAGTGCAAAGAAGCTCCACTCGTGAAATCTCAAAGTTATGGCTGCCCAAACACAACCTGAATAATAGCAACCCCAACTGACATGCCAGAGAGAGATCTTAGGAGAATCTAGATGAAGAGCTCTGAGCAATTAATGACTGCAAAGAAGGGATGGTTTAAATATATTTTTAATTCATCAAATCATTCTTTTAGAATATGAGTTTTCTTCACTTAAAATGTCAGTTACTGACTTCCAGGGGAGGTGGCAGAAACAGACTTCCAATTCTCAAGATATCAAACAGGGAAAAGACACATTATGGTAGTTAGATGCATTGATATAGTGTATACTAATCAATTTTCAGTGGCTGTGATAAAACACCATGAAAAAATACAATTTATAAAAAAAACCAATCTATTTATTTTGGCTTATTGTTCAGCAGTGGAAGGCCATAGTGGTAAAGGAGGCATGAGATCTGGCTGGTCACTTCTCCTTACATAGGAAATAGAATATTACGTAGATCTGAACAAGTATATAAACCCTTAAAGCCCATTCTCAGTAACATCCTTCCTCCAGCAAGTCCCCCTTTCCTCAAAGTCCTCCAGTAGTACCAGGAACTGGGTCCAATGAATGTTCAAATATATGACACTGTGTTTCCCATTTAAACCCTAACACTACGATTGTCACTTGCCCAAGGTTCCTCATAGAGGCTAGAGTGCTCAGTATAACTCAGAAAAGACCCCTATTTGGAACATCTGACAGACCGACATGTTTTGAGCTTCTGCAAGTGATAAAAGAACAAATTTACAAAAATAAAGGTGATAGAAATGGGTTAAGGTGCATCTGTTTCCTGAATCCTCAGAAAAATCCTGGCATTAAGTAAAGAATTAATGACAGTCATTTATCTTGATTTGGATGGAATGGCCATGTAATCACACAGTAAGTGAACATGATATCTACCCACAAATATGAGGTAACAACCTCACTCAACTTCCTCTAAAGCCCCTAAAAAGCACCTCCTGATTTCATTTGGTTGATCTGTCATATTTATGTTCCTTACTTAATGAAGCCCAAAGAGTCAAACTCATAGTGTTATGATGACTTAAGACCACAGCTTTGATAATTCGCCATCCAAATACCAAAATTTCTTAATGCCATTTTTATAGTACTTAAAAGACATTAAACTAAATACAGTTGCTGCTACATAAAATGGTAGAATAGTTTTCCACATGTGGTATATATGCAAATACAGTATCCCATCTCAACCTCCAGTGCCCACAGCAAGTAAGTTCCACATGCAGTTTAGTTTGAATAACTGTTATGGGCTCTTCAAGCTTCTAAATCTTCCTTTTTGTATGTACTATATTAGGGATACATTTGCAATAAGTATAACAATGTCTTATATAGAAGACATTCTTGTTCTAAAGCTTAGTCTCATTCTGAAAAATGTTCTCTGCCATTTGAAATAAATTCATAATGCATTGTAATGACCACCACACAGAGAACCTGGGAAAAAACAAAAAAAAAACTAAAAACAAAAATTGGGGAATTGTTCAAATATAAAATGTGTCATTTATCTCTAACATTTTTGGATAGATGTTAAGCTGAGGCTAGGGAATTAATAAAATAAGGGAACTTTAATCAAAAAATACAAAGTTCTGTGGGTGTAGCTGTGGGGACATTCAGTTTATAACTTTAAGAGCAGCAGGAAAATGTATAAATCACTCTTTCATTAGCGTCTGAAAAATCTTATTGCGTTCACATTTAAGAGTTATGGGTGCCAGTCAATGCAGACAGCCCAGGGTAAAAAGGAATAATAGTGTTGCTCATTATGTTTTCTTACTAAAAATCTATCATCTGTCCATCTATAGTTATTAAAGAATCCTGCAAATAAGTAGTTACCAAGAGAATCATCTGAGATAGGTTCAAAAGAGGGCCACAAGGTGGACATCTCGGAACGTAGCTGCAGGACAAGCACCTGGTAGGGAGAAACATCTACCCCTCCCCCCCACCTCTTGTGATATGCTCAGTAAACTTTCCTTTATGGCTTTTTCCACTTTTTGTCAGTAGGATGATGACAAGCATGACAATCATGTTTTATAGAGGTGTGCTCTTTAATGCATTGATGTGTAAAATAGGTTTACTATACTTAAGGATGCTCTTTACTAGAAAGACTGTGGCACAATTACCTGACTATAATGATAGACAAAAACTCAAAATAGCCTCATTTGTGATAAGCACCAGAGGATGGAATGCACATTTTGACTATCCAACTTTGTCGAAACCTTTTTTCTTTGTTCTCCAAGAGTAGCTTTTCTCATAAACTTTGCAGCATTCCTAGTCAGACTCCAAGTTATATTTTTCAGTCTTTCTCATTATTCCTTGACTCTTATTCTTAAGACATAGGAGGAACATTTATTTTGGATGTAAGTAAAATTAAAAGCCATAACTCTCTCTTTTCTGAAACTTATGATGAACATCTTTCAGGACTTAAATTTAATTACATCGAATTATAATTGCATGCTGTCAAAAGTTAAAAATACTAGATGATCTATCTTTAATATAGAAAGTGTTTAGAAATCTGCATGTCAAAATTAAAATAATTGTTCATTCAGTCTTTCAAGGATATATAGAGAGAGCCAATGAAAGCAGGCTATCAAAATTGATAGGTGCCAAGATGAGAGAAATCAGATTCAGAGGAGTAAATGACATATACATATTGTGAATTTTCACAAGGGGATTTCGGGATTCTTGAAACCTCAAAAGATGTTAAGAACTGAAAATAGATGAAAATGTAGAAAAAAAGAGAAGGATATATTTTCAGAAAGTCTTGCCAAGGTCTGTGGGGTTTTGTGTTTCCTGAATGTAGAATGCCCTACATTTATGGGCCATAAGCTAGTGTCTGTCTCTGGTTAAGAAATGAAGAAATGTGGTGGTAGCTCCTAACTCCTACAGAGGAGTGAGGACATGCCAGGACAGCAGTGTGGGAGTGAGGTTCTCTGATTCATGGGAACCAGGAAGCTATGTGTTCCTGTGCACACCATGCCTCATTTTAGAATGAGGATGTCTGGAATAATTGAGGTGTACATTTAAAATGGCCAACTGAAGAGTACATATATCAGTAAGAGATATTCCTGGGTCTCAGAATGAATTCCTTAGATTTTCTATAGATAAATTTTTCAGAAAAGAGGACCACAGAGGCTCCAGAATCTGTTAAGGGACCTGGAAATAGTAGAGGCAAATTACCACTCCAGCCATTATTGAAAAAATTATGACCCTAGTTTCATCAATATTTATTATTGTCTACCAAATTTTAGCCAGGCTAAGGAACTGAGACATCAATCAGTACATGGTTTATCTAAAACTATTTTCATGTGTGGTGTGGGAGGTCCTTCTGTTTATGTGTTGTTTTTATTGGTTAATAAATAAGGATACTGCCTTGGCCTGTTGATAGGGCAGAACTTAGGTAGGCAGGGAAAACTGAACTGAATGCTGGGAGAAGGAAGGCAGATCCAGAGAGACACCATAGATCTGCCGCTAGAGATAGACATGCTCTAATTTTGCTGGTAGGCCACAACCTTGTGGTGATATGCAGATTAACAAAAATGGGTTAAATTAAGATGTAAGAGTTAGCCAATAAGAAGTTAGAGCTAATGGGCCAAGCAGTGATTTAATGACTACAATTTCTGTGTGGTTATTTTGGTTCTGGGCGGCCAGGACAAATAAGCGAACCCTCCTTGTGTCTTTCACTGCTATTTTTTTGTGAGGGGGCATAATATTAGATTAGGATTTGTGAAACTTTCAGTATCTATAAATTGAAATATTATATATATATATATATATATATATATATATGTACTACTTTCTGGCTCTATTTATTTCGAGAAGTCAGCTATCATTTGTGTTCTAATACACAACTAAAATACCCTCGTTTTCCAAGTTGCTTTCAAGACATCTCTATTGTGGTAACTTTTTAATTTTGAGAACATGAAAAAAGTTTTAAACTGATTTTTAACTAAATATAAATTTATAATATCTCTGTTCTACAGCATGACACTTTTATAAGCACATATGTTGTAGACTTATTGAATCATGCTAATTAACACTTGCTTATCATTTATTTGTGATAAGGAATTTGAAATCTTATTCTTGGAACAATCATCAAGTATGTGATATACCATTATGACATTTTACTTATTTATTATCGAAATATGATCTCATATATGGCAGTTGAAACCTCCCACTTGCTATTTAGTCAAGAATGGTCTTGAACTCCTGATTCTCCTGCCTTCACCTTCCAAGTACTGGGATGATAGGCATGAGGCAGCATAACCATAGTTGAAGGGCTGGTGCCAGCACACAGTGATCTAACAACTAAGTTATTTCCCTGGTCTCCAACAGATTATTAAAGACATTTGCTTTCCTCTTGTGTGCTCTTAATGTCTTTGGTAAAATCAACTAAACACAAAACAATAACATGACTGTTTCTGACCTCAGAATGCTTTTCTTTTGGCCTCTGTGTTTCTTAAATGCCATTTACACTGTTTTACTACAGCTTTGTGGGATTTTTTTTATAGATATATCAAGGACATAGTCCCTCTCTTTATCCTTTGCCCAAGTTTACTTTGACTTTTCCAGGTACTTTGTTGTCCCATTCAAATATTGTTTGTCTTTCTTTTTAAAATGTGAGGACTGCTTCTATAGTTTTGAAGAACTCTTTCTGTTTAATTTTAGGTATAACTTCTTCAATCAACTGTTCATCACTACAAGTCATTCAATTGTTTTAATTTACTACAGTTTTGTGGGATGTAGCACACGGGTTTTTCTCCTCCAAGGTTAAATTCATGTGTAAGTGCTTTATTTATATTTAGAACTTTTAATTTTTTCAGGCAGTCTATTATATAATTCAGAAATGCTATTGATATTTTCTAGGTTGACATTGTGCCCTTCAAGTATTATAGTTGTCCTTGTGTCCTACAGTTTTTACATGGAATCCTAAGGTTTTCTATATACAAGATCATGATATCTGAAATCACTGGAGGTTTAGCTTTGCTATGGGACAATGGTCTGTATGCTGGCAATTGTATTTTAATAAAATGCTGATTGGTCAGTAGCCAGGCAGGAAGCATAGGTGGGGCAACATGGCAGGAAGTATAGGTAGGGTGAAGAGAACAGGAGAATTCTGGGAAGAGGAAAGATTCAGTCTGTAGCTGTCACCCAGACGCAGAGGAAGCAAGATGTGACTGTCTCACCGAAAAAGGTACCAAGCCACATGGCTTACACAGGCAAGAATTATGGGCTAATCTAAATTACAAGAGTAATAAGAAGCCTAAGCTAATAGGCCAATCAGTTTATAATTAATGTAGACTTCTGTGTTTCTTTGGGATTAAACGGCTGTGGGATCAGGCAGAACAGAATTCTCTGTCAACAGAAACCTTGATCAACATAGCTTCTTTTTTATTATTGATATCTTTTATTTCTTTTCCTTAGGTAATTAAAACAGGAGTTCTGATGTAAGGCTCAAGTTATAACTGACATGCTTTTTATATTTTTTATTTTTCTGATATCTAAGTTAAAAAGCTTCTTAACTAGATAATATGACTCAGAAGACAATAAACCTTGAGATTGTGTGATGGTTACACAGAAGGAATTTTAACCTTGAAAGTAATGGAAAGGGTTGACTAAATTAAAGTGTTGATGTTAAAAATACCTGTCCAGCAAGATGGCTCAGTTGGTAAAGGGGCCAAGGACCTGATTTTGGATCCAGAATCCATGTGGTACAAGGAAAAAAACAGATGTCCACAAGCTGCCTTCTGGCTTCCCTAGGCAAACCATGGTGTACACGTACATGCACACACACACACACACACACACACACACACACACACACACACACACACACTAACTTAATAAAGTAAAAATAATCAAATCCTGAAAGAATTAAAGGTTCATTAAAGAAAATATAAATTTAATGAATGTAGACATTTTACATGTTATGCAAAAGGAATAGTAAAACAGGTTTTAGTGTTTTATTAATTGTATTCCCTACCTTTAGATGAAAAGTAAATATGATAATTCTCCCTTTTATGTCCATTGCTTTCATAATTTTCTCATTTTTGTGGTAGCATGTGCCACACTCAATAGCTATTAGGACTTATTTCAACTTATTTGCAGTTCTGTGCTGAGACGTTATTGATTCCAGTCTCCTCGATGAGAAAATAGAATACAAGATATTAAGTCATTCTGTTTTTGTTGTTAAGGACTTATTAATTTACTTCACAACACGAAGCTGTAATAGGGTTCAACTTGCAACATAACCTTCAGAGACCAAAATCTGGAGTCAGTAGTGCATTAAGAAAAACTAGTTACAAATACACTGTATCTTAGTAACTCAATTACTAATAAGCTTATATGACATATTAATGATAAAATTCTATTTTATGTTGTCTGAAATTATAAAAATCTCTTGATAAGTTGTTTTTAAAACTTTTGCTCATTGAATATGTAATTATTTTAAGAAGAGTAATAACATAAATGATTAAAGTTCAACAAACACCAATTTTGATGTTATCTTTCCCACTGTTTAAAACAGCTTTACACTGGATGAATTGAAGATTCCCTCTTACATATATATGTGTGTGTAGACATCACTCTATCTCCAATAAACTAATTGACTTTGAAGAAATATTGATACCTGGAGACTCAAAATTAAAGTGTAGTTCCCTTTTGACCAAAAATCACTCAGTTTAAGTTGATAACAAAAATGTTTAAATATAAAATATAGTATTTATTGAAAAGCATAATTATATACAAGAGCTATAAGAGTACATTCCAACTAATTACATATCTGAGGATATATGCATGATTGCATTAATATATAAGCTTTTATTTGGGCATATTAGAGCAGTATTGTACAGAGGTAGTGTATTAGTAAACACTAAAGTTATGGAGAAAGTATGTTAAAATTCAGAACTTGATTCATTGATAAACACATTATGTCATCTTCTAAGTAGTAGAAAGGTCTCTTTTATCTTCATCTGGGTATATAGTAGAGAAGGGATATAGTGGGGAATTTTCTTTATAAATATGAACAAAACAGTTTATATTTCTTCTTTGAAGATTTATATATACATGTATGTTAAATTTATTTCCTTGCTCCTCAGATTTTTTTATTCAGGGTCTCTTATGATGTTATTTAATATATTAATTACTAATACCAATGCAAAGTTTTCTGTCCTTTTACATTAATGGATTTCTTCTTAAACTTCATTATTATGGCAATCTTTCTTCAAAAACATTGTGTTATCCATCATTCTCTTGCAAGGTCCTGCATTTAAAACTATCTGTATACATCAATACTTACTACAGTACATGTACTGAAAACTAAAAGCATATGTATTTAGCATTGCTTGAAATGAAATGTAATGATACCTTAAGAAAAATAATTATAAGATGAAATTAATTTTTGCCTGAACTATCTTTTGCATTTGTAGTTTAAATGTTTTAAAAACAATGTTAAATTTGTGAAATAAAGATTTATCCTTATGAATGAATATATCATAATATAATAATCACATGTTTTAAACAAGCTATAATTGTAACATGCTGATGCAAAGTAGTGAATACTTGAGTAGATATATGGGAGGATGAGAGAGGAAGAGAAAGTATCTGTGTGAATATACACATGTATTTTTCTATTTTGCTAATTTAAGATTCATACTTTAAAGTTTGAGGGGTAGTTGTGGGAGCGTAGGAGTAGTTGAGGGCATCAACAGGTGGAAAAGATAGGAATACATTCATTACTCATGTATGAAATCCTCAAAAAATTTAAATTTAAAAGTAAAACAAATTTTTTTCAAAAATAGTTTTGAACATTTAGACCTTGGTTACCCCTAGTTATTTGACTTAAAGTTTTTCATTAGTATGTGTATGTTTATGTACAACATTTATAATATTTTGTTTCCCCTCACACACTTTGGAGGAATTTATGTTAGCTTTTTTTTTTTTTTTAGTTCTGACATATGTATAATAAATTTTGGCTGTACTGTCTCCCTCTGACCCTCTTTCTTCATTTTTGATGCATTTGCAATTTCCTTTTTCAATTAGTTAATATTTATCCACCTTCATATGCATGTATATCACATGAATACATGCATATCGCTCACGTATCTGTTCCTGACAACTTAAGCAAGTTCTAACTTATTCATCCCATAAGTATTAGAATGTGATCTCTATCAGTTTATAATTTCTCAAAAATGTTTGCACCTTTGAAAGTATTATTTCTATTATTATCAAACGAATGTAAGTTTCTGTTCTGTGATGCAGAGTTATGAACTTTTATCCTGATTATTAATTTGTCTGCTTTGAACTCTTGGTTTCTCTTCACAGATAAACTTTTGAAGTCATCCATCTAATATGTCCATTTATTAAAATGTCTTCCTGTTCTTGACTATTGTTCTTCATTACTTAGCTGCAAAGTGAGCACTGGGTTCAGACCATGTTTCTTTTGAGAAAAGGATTGAAAAGAACTGTCAGAACCAGGCAGGGAAGGGCAAGACTTCCATCTGATTAAGTCCATCTTCAAAAAATTTTACAGTTAACATCACACTCAAAGCTGATGTCTCTCTGTAGAAGATGGGGCAAAGCTTCTCCTCCTTCCTCCCTGTAACAGAAGAAGGAAATAAAACAAATTCAACTTTGAAACTTCATAATTAACTCAGAATTCATTCATAAGTCAAAAGATACCATATGGAGAAAAATCTAAGGTTGCATACAACAACTTGGATCAACACACGAGTTCATCAAAGTAGTAGCTTATAAGATTATGTCACAAACTAATGATTTCTAACCATACCACCTGTTATATCTCAAATGTCAAAATACATAGATGTTTCTTTAGAAGGTGAGTGAGAGGCAGAGGGATGACTCAGTGGGCAGAGAGCTTGCCATGAGTGAATGGGGCTCATATTCCCAGTGCCCATGTGAAAAGCCAGGCCCAGCATGGTGTGTCTATAATCCTATTCTTCAAAGGTAGACATTTTTCTTCTCTGAACTGTACTTTATCTAACATTTTAGGGCCTTTCCTGATTGTTATTAATGATTTGTCTGTTTTTTGGGGTCCCATCCATTACTTTCAGAGTATACATCATTGTATCTTTAATTTTTCTTAAATTGTCCACTAATAATTTTGCAACATAGCAATTTTAAATGTGTGTCAAATGATAAAAATCAATGTATTTTACAAAGTCATCACCCACATCTTTGCATGTGTGTGTTGAAAAATAATTAAGATCTAGGTAATTGTCATTCCTGCTTGTTTCTTTTTTAAAAGTTTTTGAAATGTACTTAAGATATGATGGAAGTATTATAGATGAGACTATGGTTTTGGAAACTTTACCTTTTCCCATTAATTGTCTACCAATATGTGTAAGATATTTAAGAAAATGGAGTTGTCCATTTGGAATCAAATTTGCTTTTCTTTTTTATTTGATAAGTATATAAAACTAGATTTATCATATCATCTATGTTACAGTGTGCAGTTTAGTAGGCTTGCTACCTTGAGGACTATAGTGCTTCAGAACACTTTTTTCACCCAAAGGGAATCTCATGTTAGTCACCTGTGTAGAAGAAGATCATGGATGTTGGCATGTGATGGGTAAATCTGTTAGCCTCCTTGCAGAGAGAGAAAGAGGGAGGGACCAGGGACAAAAAGTCCTGAGACATATCTTGAAGACTACTCAACCAGGTAAGTCTTGTTTCGTAAATTATCCATAACCTCTCAAAAGCACCACTCAGGGGATCTAAATATGACATCAGCCAACAGGTATCATTTCACACTTAAACTACAATCCCATCTACCTCAGCTACTTTCAATGTTTAAGATGTTCTCTGTCTTTATGTCTTCTTATTTTGTGCATAAACAATAAAAATTTCCTAGCCTTTTGACTACAGAAATAAGGGCTTCGCTAGAATTTTTTTTCAGTCCATCTATAAATCCCAGGCTGATAACATCAGGACAGAATAAAATCATGGGAATTTCACACATACTTGTTCCTTGTGCCCAAATGACCAGAGCAAATATTCTTTCTGCCTTCAATTCTCACTTTTCTTGCTTTTTAATGTAATGTCAAAATATCTTAGGAATACTTAGTGACAGAATATATAAATGCATGTCTATTTCAACTTCCTAGAGGCAGTAATTTATTTTATTATGTACAGAGATATCAATTTGTTGCTGGGAGCCTGGATGATTCAATAAATTCTCAGAAGTTATGTGCATGTGTCAGTCTGAGGTCTAAGCATCCTATCTATAATAATCATCCTTAATATCATAACATCACATGTTCATGCCAGAAAGTTAAGGATCATGCATTTATGTTATCTATGGTTTAAAACATCATTGAATGTGACTGCTTAAACTTGGAATAAAATTCAGAGCACACTGTTACTTTTGTAAGGACTGTCAGAGTTGCCAGCACTCAAGGTGTCTCTCTAAGGTTAGATTAGGGTTGTTACTCTAATAACTGCCATCACACCATTTTTGCATGGTAGGTTGAGTCCCATTGATTTCTAGTGGCTCGACCATGGGAAGGAAAAACAAAGAGTTCTTTAAATCTTTGTCAGTTTCACACCTTCCATCATATTTTCCAAGCAAGCATAATAACTACACAGCAATACTTCACTGAGGAAAATGTGAAATTTCTATGGGTCCTCTGTAGTTTCCAGAAATAGGTCTTTTAATATTATTACCTGCTTTTTAAAAGAAAATTCTATTGCTAAAAATGGAAGTTAGACTGTGTGATTGCTCAATGGATGAGTGTATGTGGCAAGCTTGAAGTCCAAATTCTACCTGCAAATTCCACTTACCAAAAACAACAACAACAAAAACTCCCAAAATTATTTGCTCTGTGACCTACACAGACTCTCCTTGTAAACATACCGTACACACACAGAGATCAAAGTAAGGCCAACAATACAGCTCAGTAGATAAAAGTATTTACTGTACATGCTTGCTCTGTTTAATCTCAGGTCCCATGACTGATGGACAAAACCACTCCAGAAATTTGTCTTCTGATCTCCACAGACATTGTGGCACACTTTATCTATCACCCCAGACACTATAATAATAACTAATTTTATCTATCCCTCACACAATAACAATAATGATAGTGAAAATAATGAAACAAAATGAAAAAGAAAATTTCTTTCTGCAGTATTTAACAGAGTTGGGCAATATTAGGAAAAATCTCATTAATATACTTAATAAACATATTTGAACAAATGAAACTAATGAAAATACATTGATATAAAGCAGGTCAAAAAACCTGTGATTTTCTTTAACTCCTAAATAAGCATCTCTCCATGCTTGCAGCATTAATGATTATATCAGACATTAAAGTTTCTATTACATGTATTATAAATGAATATTAATTATATGTTTCAATTAATTTTTACGTTTGAATAAAACATGATCATGGTTCATGCTTGTTAATTCTTGACTGAACTGATTCCAAATATCCACTGAACCTTGATGTGACTTGAGTGCTTAAGAAATTAATCATCTACACTTCAAAATATTAGAGATAATGTGTTTGTTTTAAAATTTCACTTTTTGACAAAATAAAAGCTGCTGCATCAACTTTTAGCATTATTTTAAAAGATGTCCTTGTAGAAGGTTCCATAAATGTCGACATTTTCAGCAGCATAAATTTATAGTTACGCTGAATTTTTATGGCACTATAAAAATCCCTACTCATGGTTACATCTTTAGCTGCATTTTCACAGAAATATAAGAATTTTTCTCTTAGATCTGTGGTTTATTTGTCTTATCTTCTAAAGAGAGAACAATGAAGCAACAAATGCCTCAGTAGTCCCAATAAGCATACACACACACACAGTCACACACATATTATATAATATATATATATATATATATTCAGAATTAAATACTTTGGTTGGTTACTTTAATATTAAGTACCATAAGAACCTGTGAAAACATAAATAACAGAGTCATTATATTGGATGATTCAAATGTAGAAAAAGACTATAAGCTTTTTACCTCAACATAAATAAAAAACTAGATAACATAAAATAGTAAAATTGAGACATGCAAAGTGTAAATGTTGATGAGTAATCATTAAAATAATAGTAATAGAAAAATCTAAGTCATTTAGCCAGAATTTTGGAAAAACATTGAATAAGTTATCCAAGGATAAAAATCTAATAGATAAAAACATAAAACCAGTTTCTTCTCATATTGTTTCCACCAAAACCTCAAAGAAGAAAGAAAGTCAATGCTTCTTTAATGTTTTCCCAAATCCAAAAGAATTGAAAAATATTTTCAAGCCTATTCTGAGAAGAGTACTATCTAAGAATGAGACAAAACACTGTATAAATACCCAGAGAGAGGGCGAGAAAGAGAGAGGGGAAGAGAAGAGGGGTAGAAGAAGAGGAGAAGAAGAAAAGGAAAGGAGAAGACAGGAGAGGATGGAAGGGAAGAGGAAAATTCTAACAAACCAAAATCAACCACACAGTAAAGAACCAAATATGATGATCAAGTGGCATTTATACATGACTTGCAAGGCTTGTTAACTTTTTGTGAATTTGTCAACAACGTTCTATTAACAAGAAAAAACAGTGAGAACAGCAAAAACGGACATTAAGAAAGAGCAGCATCATTTGCAATTCTGTCTCAGATAGTATGTATAGAATGGATTTATCACAATTACATATTTGTCTAAAAATTCTTCAACTACTGTCATATCAGTGGGGGCATTCTTGAAGCTGTCCTATAAGATTTCCTACAAGGTGAGGACCATGCATAACTCCACTACCTGCTTTTTAAAAAGTGCAGAAAGGTTTAGCTAGAGAAATGAGCTAATAAAACTATAAACAAAATGTTTCAACCTAAAAAAGAAAAGTAACTACATCTGCTGACTCCTGAAAATGTTAATGAAAATGTCTATCATATAACCCAACCTAAAGGCCATATTTTCATGCAAAAACTTCACCACCTACACACACGCACACACACACTCAATCACACACACAATGGTGATGATTATGCCTTGTTTGCAGAGGTAAGAAGTGTTTACTGGGGCGACCACTTATTGAGGGTTATTTGATACGAGGCTGGAGTCTATGCTAAGCTCTTGGTACCCACATTTTAAATTTCTACCCGTTTTTAAAAATAAGACTTCACAGAACTGACATAAATGGATATATGCTAGGTCTTTTACTCACTGAGTCAGTTGAACCCATACACCTGTCTGTCTTAATCAGTGTTCTATTGCTGTGAGGAGACACAATGACTACAACAAGTATTAAGAAAGGAAGCATTTACTTGGCTCTTGCTTACTGTTCTGAGTTTTATTCTAAAGTCATGATGGCAGGGAGAATGGTGGCATACAGGTTGACTCGGTGCTGGAGAAGTAGCTGAGAGAACTGCAGCTAACAGGAAGAGAGAGATGCTCTTCCTGGCTTGAGCTTTTGAAAACCCAAAACCCACCCCTAGAGACACACTTCCTACAACAAGGTAATACTCCCTATTCCCTCCCAAGTACTGCCACTCCCTAACATCCAAGCAACCAAATATTAGCCTATGAGGGTATTCCATCAAACTCATTATCCAAATTAATGTTTAAGAATGCTCACTTATATGATTTCAAATTCTGTTATATTGACTTCTCTACCAAGAAAATAGCTGCTGATGTGGCAGAGCAGGCCAAAGAAATTACTAATAAAATCATCACAAATCCATTCACTTTCTCTGGAAAATGTTTCCACTTGATAGCACAGTTCTGTTAAACAATGACATATTGTGTTCACTTGCTTTTTGTTTCCTTTATTATGCCACCTATTCCTGGTGATGTTAATAGTCTCCTGCCCCAAACGGCCCTATTATTTCCATTCTCCATTGATTGCTCCTCCCTTCATCATGAACCAGAAATGTCATTGTTCATTCACCTCCTTTTCCTAAATCTTTAGAAGGCCAGAGCAGATCTATTGTTGAAATGCTACCCACTTTAAAAAAAAATTAACAACTTTGAATCTTAGGTCCCACTTGGCCAGCATGATTTTTTTTCTTCTTTTCTCATTGTAGCTCAGCCTCTATATTGTAGTCAAAATTTCTTCACCTTTACATTTTGTTTTCCTCTATCAGTCCTGTTGTCTCTGTTTTTCTTTCATGTTACATTTACGCATGAAATCAAAGTCAAAATTAACTCAGTGCAATGATTATAGGTAAATTGCATGGAATTTATCCTTTTCTGAAGCCCTAACACATATGCCTCTAACAATCTATATATTAATTTATTCATCATCAAAATGCAAAGTAAAATACATTTTCTTTCTTAGGAGTGTTAACAAGATGCTAGAACACTTGAAAATTATTTCTTCTCATGGATGCATAGTAATTGCACAAGGCCATTTTATTACTCTACTGTGTCTTTTAATTACATCTAATGTGTATTTATAATGCATTTATACTATTTATATATGTACAAATTTGTATTATTTATCATACAAATATTTAAACATACACCCAATTAAGAAGTTAAGAATTTATCTACTAAGTTATAACATCTCTGTAAGCTGCAAATTCTGCTCTTATTATAATATTGAAAAACAGCCTGGGACATACAAAGTATTTCAATAATAGAGGACAATATAATCTTTATGCCAGAAGTCATCATTAAGTTATATGAGGATGTTAATACAGACTGTCCTATTCGGTGACATGAGAAAAGTGGGGATGAATGAATTCTAATATAGAAGTTACATAAAATGATACTGGGAAGGGGTAACCATCTTCCAAGATACCTAGATTGAACAACATAAAAAAGCATGGAAGTAGAAATTATATATTTTTTACACTCAGAAATGATGAATAGGGTAATCATCAGGTGTGTGGAACTACAGAATCATGACATTGATACATATACTATTAAGAAGTACAAGAAGAGTAAGGACACAATATTAATTAAATTAGAATGGAAGCAGAGAGTGAAAATTCAAATTTTCTACAACTTTTAACACTTGCTCATTATTATCACATAACTTTTTTGGCAAAAATGAAAACCATATTCAGCATAAAAGTATCTTTGATTTTTAACTGTAAGCTAATCTGCAGACATTTTAGCTGTGATGCTTTTGAGCTTAGTTAAATAGGAACACTGATATTTCTACATATAATAGCAAAGGGGCAGGGGAATGTGCTATAAACACCTTAGCATTAACACTGATGTTAAGAGGAGTACCTCCTGCAGTTGGCTTGATTATTAACTGCACCAGAGCAGAGTTTATAACCTACCTGTGCCTGTTGGAGAGTCACTTTCTTGCTCTCTCTGTTTCTCTC
>PVIU01014052.1:0-53372 GCA_004026605.1 Ondatra zibethicus | reverse complement strand
CTGCATGTATTAACTTTTTGAGAACCGAGTCTTTTTGAATGCACTCCTTCCTAGGCCAGGAGGGATGGGGGTGGGCCTTGGACTTCCAACAGGGCAGGGCACCATGCCCTCTTTCAAGGAAGAAGGGGGAGGGAGGAGGGGTGGGGGGTAGTGGGAGGGGACCGGGAGAAGGGGAAGAAAGGAAAAAATTTTTTTTTTTCATCTTTAATTATGTTCTTGAATGGAAAAAATAAAACAAAACAATGTATGGAAAAAAATAATAATAAAAAATAAAAAAAAAAATAAAACCTATGTGGTAGCTGCAAAATAGCATCTCATAGATCTTTAGCACCTACTTTGCAGAGACAGAAACTGCATCATATGTGAAGGCAGTAAAATGAAGATTAATTTCGCTATCATGAAGAGTTTGTAGTGAAGAGGTTAGAGTAAGAAATTTGGAGGTACAGTAATTCCAGCCCAAGTTTTGCTACTTATAAACAGTGTCATTGGGACAGAATGTCTTACTGTACCATCATTAGAATGGAATCGGTTATAAAGATCAAACAAAATATGAAAACTGCTTTTCTAAAATAGCAGTTCCAGTCCTTGCCCAGAGGATCCAGTTTGAAGCATAATAGACATTAGTAAATGGCTTCTACTTTAACGACTAGTTTCAGTGGTCTGTAGACGCTGTTCATCACAGCTGCACAGAACTTCCTAGCGTCCTTATTGAGTCATTGCAAATGCCACATTTGCCTGAAATGCTCTGCCAATATCTGGGTGATATCTTGCTTTATTCTCAAGGCCTGGTTTGGGTCTGATTTCCTTATGGGATCTAGGATGACTAAAGTTAGGGCCTCTTTCCTCCATACTTAGCAATATGCTTTGTTTACCTTTGTTCAGTATGTATGGTGTTTTGTTACAATGTTTGCTTTTTGTCTCCTTTACTCCTTTCATTTGTAAGCTTGTCCTTATCAAAGGCCACCCTTGTTTGCCTAGTACTTAACATACTGCCTCATATACAGTAATTAATAAATGTTTGAATTAAACTGTAAATTCTTTAGTAATGGCAGTGATCATAATTATGTTTCACTGCTATACCTAAACTCTTACTCTCCTGGGGTTGAAAATAGTTTGGTGGGATAGTGATGCTGATCACAGTTCCAAAGGTACCACCTGCCTGTGAACACTGGTGCGATATTTTTCCCTTTCTTTTTTGGTTGTTGTTCAAAGTGATTTGAAGCTTTTAACATTGTGTTTATATTTTATAAACAATTTAATTAGCAAAAATATGATGCAACGTAGCTTTCCTTTCTCTAGGATCTCGTGTTGTTTCTGCTTAAATATACCTTTGCTTGTCCAAATTCTGTTGTTCTTGATCTATTGTTAAGTTTTAAAAAATGAACAGGAGGGTGTGTGGCTTCATCAAAACATATGAGATGCTGTGCAGGCTAGTTTTATGTCAGCTGATACAAGCTATAGTCATCAAAGAGGAGGGAACTTTGAGAAAATGCCTCCGTAAGATCAGACTGTAGGCAAGCCTATAGAGCGTTTTCTTAATTAGTGATTGATGAGTGAGCCCAGCCCTTTGTGGGTGGGGCCACCCCTGGGCTGTGATCCTGGCTTCTATTAAGAAAGCAGGTTGAGCAGGCCTTAAGGAACAAGCTAGTAAGCAGTACCCTCCATGGCCTCTGCATCTGCTCCTGCCCTCAGGACCCTGCCCTGTTTGGGTTCCTTTCCTGACTTCCTCCAGTGATGAACAATGATATACAATGTAAGTCAGATAAACCCTTTCCAACTTGCTTTGGTCATGCTGTTTCATCACAGCAATAGTAGCCCTAACTAGGACAGAGACTAATATAAGAATCTTCTAAATTTCAAATCAAAAAACAGAAGAAGTGATTTCTCTTCTGGCCTCTTTGGCCTTGGCAGAAAAAAGGAGCATCATCCTCTGGAAAGTGTTTCAGTAAGATGCACATGTTGTCCAAGGCTCCAAGCCCCTACCAACTTCACAAGTCATCCTGTGGCAAATGGGGCTACAGTGCCAAGCGACAGAGAAAGTATAACTAGAGTGCCAAAGCTAAGCTACAAAACAGTACTGGGCCTGGGTGGGTAAGTTATCTATTGCGGATTTAGACTTGGATTCTGTGAGGGAACCATCCAGTTCTTCTTGAAGATTTCAATCAGTTTCAAACTGGTGTTAAACACACACACAGTCTATGTACAGATAATGGGAGACTTATTTGCACTTCTGATTTTAGGGACAAAAATAACGGCTTTTGGAATTTTGAATGGACCCCAATGGACCCCAATGTAACAACACTGATCGACATTTATGGATAGGCTTTTTACAAAATAAAATTTCTTTTGAGTTCATGTTTTTGTTTGTTTGTTTTCCGAGACAGGGTTTCTCTGTGTAGCCTTGGCTGTTCTGGAATGGCTGGCCTCCAACTCACAGAGATCCACCTGCCTCTGCCTTACAAGTGCTAGGATTAAAGATATGCACCACCACCGCCTGGCTGAGTTCATGTTTTTAAACTCTAAAATACATTCATTGTCCACCATATTTACTTTCCTTATCTTTTATTTAGGTTCATGTTTATAAGGAATTTTTTTCTCTAAACAACAATGTAGTAAAATAACCTATTTTATTATTACATTGACCTATATCCCCAGTCCTGATTGATAGGTGTGGCTTTATAAACCAGTTCTGTGACTAGGGTAAACCAAACAATTAAGAAGCTTCTAAATTAAAACAACTATATATCCAGGTAGTAGAGAATTACCTGTAGTTATTTCTGATTTTCAGAACAAAAATACTATGTTTTAGGTATTTTGAATTGGTTTTCTTACAATAAATTGCATTAAAGAAATTCCTAAAAATTCTGGCTTTAAATCAGATTATCAAATAGAATAGAATTTGACTTGTAAGGTATTATATTTTAAGTATGTCATAATTCAGAACTCTCCACAATAGTGGAAATATTAAAAGTTTACTCACTAAAGATAAGTTAACCCTATGTACTGTTTTAGGAACACCACTTTGACTTACAAAAGTGAATAGATTCCTGTAATAATGGAAAATTTTGGAACAGATTATTTAATTTCCCAAGCCATTAGCAATGTACATTTTAGAAACCTGGAGTTTTTTGTTTTTGAGACAAAAAATAATTATTAAAAGTTTTGGACCTTGTAGCATCCAAGAAAGGGAGATTGGGTTTTTGGTTTTGTTTCGCTTTGCTTTGTTTTGTTTTTATAGTCTTTTATAGTTCTACTTACATAAAATTATTTTTATAAGTTGTTTGGAATAACTTATTCCAGTTGGATCTAAAGTAGCTATGAATAGCAGTTTTGAATTTTCAAGGCTGTTCCACATTGGTTCACATTTTGCGAATTTAATCATGCTATTCCCAAATCCAGTATGGCACAGTTTCTATGGTTACCAGGCCCTTTGTACAGTGACAAAGATTGGAATTCTGATTCTCCTGAGTCAGATTTTGGCCTTTGACACCGTCCCCTTTTCACACTCTTCCTAAGCTTGAACTGTTGTTATGCTTGAAGGCTTGTCAGTTAGCAGGTTGCTATGGGAACGAATAGAAATTTGAGAGAAGAAAGAATGGGAGCACAAAGACTTGGTTGATTTGAATTTAAACAAAGAATGTAAGGTTCCATGCAGTGCACCTTTGTTGTAGAAATTAGAAATCTAGTTTTAGAAAGTACTTTCTAGTTTGTAAACTTCCTTACTCCAGCCTTGATTTAGGGAATAAAAACATTACTGCTTAGAGAAACACTCGAGAAGAATCATTTAGAATTCAGTCAGCCAAGTTCCTTTCTATATTTTTATATATTGTGAGTACTGTTCCTTATGTTATAGATGTGTTCTCAACCTAAGTGTCCAGGCCACGTCATTTAATATATATTTTGCTGAGGTTAAAAATGTTAAGATCAAGGTTATTTGCTTATTTTAAAAGTATTAATACTTTGTTTTTATAACAGCTTTATTGAGTTGTACTATGTATAACAAACTACACTTATTTAAAGTGTTTCCTTTGGTGAGTTTTAACAGCTCCTATGACACCCTCCCCATTATCAAAGTGTAGACCATTTCTGTCACATCAGAAGCCTTACGACCCTTTGTGGGCCACCTCTATACTCATGCTTCCAGCCATGACAAATGTGCTCTGTCCTTATGAGTTAGTGTGCATTCTAATCTTTTATAGACATGGGCTCATACAGCATCTACATTTTTAGATTTTATTTTTAGTTATGTGTATGTGTGTATCTGATTGTAGGTTTATGCACATGAATACAGTGCCCATGGAAGCAAGAAGTGGTTATCAGAGCCCCTGGGCTGCATCTACAGGCTGTTATGAGCTGCCTGTTGTGGGTAACGGAACTGAACTCTGTCCTCTGCAGTGGCAGTTGTGCTCGTACCTGCTGATGGATCTACTTTTTAAATATCTGGTTCCTTTCACCTAGCATCTCAGTTTTGATGTTACCTACTTTGTTTGGCATTTAAAAAATAGTCCAACTGAGTTCTTCATTTGATAGTTGAAAACGGGATCAAATCAGTCTGCTATAGACCTACTATTCTTGAAATCATTCCCTATCTTATTTATGAGTATCATTTGATGTGGGACTCCCGTCTGTATACTGTGAATGTTTTATTACCATTGGTTAATAGAGAAGCTGCTTTCACCTATGGCAGGACAGAATAGAGCAAGACAGGAAATCCAAGCAGAGAGAGAGGAGGAAAGAAGGCAGACTCAGGGAGACACCATGTAGATGCCCAAGAAGCAAGAGGTAACAAACCACAAACCTTGTGGTAAAATATAAAATAATAGAAATGGGTTAACTTAAGATGTAAGAGCTAGCTAGAAATATGCCTGAGCCATTGGCCAGTGTTAGAATTAATACAGTTTTTGTGTGATTATTTGGGTCTGGGTGGCCAAGAAATGAAAGTACAGTCTCCATTTACAATTATTTGTTAGTTATGTTCTGTTTGTGTTAAGACCATTTTATAAAAGGGGAAACTAAAGCATAGAGGTAAGTGAAACATTGGTTAAGTATAAGGGATGTGGGTAAAAATGTCAAGGTTTGACTGAACTTGGAGTCGTGTTTATAGTTGTATGACCTTAGACAAGTTAGCATTCTGTGTTTACAATATGGAATTGTGAAATTGAAATAACATATGCAAGGTACTTTGAACAGTGCCTGTTATACTGTGTTAATGTCAGCAAAACTAGCTCCAGGTATTTGTAATTCATTGGAAACACAAAGTAGTCATTAAGATAAATTTTTATAACATATGATGATATTCACAGGTGGAGAGTTTGATAACATATATACAAAGATACCCCATCATATGATTTACATTTTGTTTATTACCATATATATATATATATACACATGTTTGTCTCATATGTACATATATCATCAGCATGTGAATGTAGGGTTTTGTTTGTTTGTTTTTTAAGATAGTGTCACACAATATAGTCCTAACTGACCTGGACCTTGTTGTGTAGACCTGTGTGGCCTCACACTCACAGAGATCTGCCTGCCTCTGACTCCCAAGTGCTCTTAATTTTGCCTTTAGATTTTAAATAATTATAGGTGTTTAGGAAGTTGCCTAAATAGTACACAGCAATTGCATGTATCCCTTTTCTATTTCCTACTCTAATCTTACTGTTTTATAAAATTATGATACCTAGTTAACATTGAAAGATGCATACAATTTCCAGGTCTTTGCTATTACAAATAAAAGTCATGTAGACATTTGTGACAAGTTTTTGCGTGGACATAACTTGTCATTTCTCTGGGATAAAGGACCAGGAATGTGATTGGGTTTTAAGAAACCATAGTGGTTGTAAACCCATTTTACATTCCTATCTGTAGGACATAGTCTTACCTGTTTTTCTCTGTATTCTTGCCACTATTTGGTATTACCACTATTTTTGTCTTTGGCAGTGCAAATATATATGTAGTACTATTTCATGTGCATTTTGTTTGTTGAAGTAACTATGCTTTATACTTATTTTCTGATTATATTTTTCACTTTGTTAAAAAAGTTTCAATTAGCTATAAAGTAACAGATTTCATTGTTTTTGCTGAACCTTCTCTTTTACTCCCTTTCCATGTCCTTCCACCTCCCCAGTATCCACCTTTCAACTTTAATGACTCATGTATTCTACTACCACACCCCCATTAGAACCCTTTCTCCCTTCTCCTGGCTCCCTTATATTTTACTTTGGAGTCTTGAGTAAAACTTTTACTTATTATTATTAATGTGTGTGTGGAGGGGTATACCACAGTATGATTGTAAAGACCAAATAATGATATTTAGGAGTCAGTTCTCCTTCTTTATGTGGAGTAAGTTCTGGGGTTCCCAGGTTTACTCAGCAAGTGTCTTTATGTGCTCAGGTCTCTTGCTAGCCCCTGAGTTATTTATATATACTAGATGTAAATCCCTTCTAACTATAATCCTAGTACCTGGAGGCTGAGGCTGGATTATGTTCTGGACCAGCCCTGGCCTATGTGGAAAGATCCTATCTCAAAATACCTAACCCAACTAAAACAAAATAAAATACAATCTTTTGTATGGTATAAGATATACAGATAGTGTATCCTAGTTTGAAAGTTGTCTTTTCATCTTTTTAGCATAGTCTTTATGAGAACAGGAATTTTCTATGAGTCTTTTGGTTGTGATACTAACATTTAATGACTGAGCCGTCTCTCCACCTCAGTACTTTACTGTTGTAATGAAGTCCAGTTTAACACCCCCTGCCATACACACGTTAGGAATGTTTTGAGTTTCATTTCTAAGAACTTGTCACCTTGTGCTAGTTCTGAAAAATGTATTGTCATTTTCTCTTTCTCTGCTTTCTCCCTCTCCTTCCCTTTCTCCCTCTCAGAAGAGCTTGTCTGTTTCCCCTTCCCAGGGGTATCCATATATGTCTGTCTCTCTTAGGGTCCTCCTTGTTTCCTAGCCTCTCTGGGGTTGTGGACTGTAGGCTGGTTATCCTTTATTTTGTGTCTGATATCTGCTTATGAATGAGTACATAGTGTGTTTGTCTTTCTATGTCTAGGTTACCTCACTCAGGATGGTATTTTCTGGTTCCATCCATTTGCCTGTAATTTTCAAGATGTCTTTTTTTTTTTAAACCATTGAGTAGTACTCCATTATGTAAATGTACCACATTTTCTTTATCCATTCTTTGATTAAGGAGCATCTAGATTGTTTCCAGGTTCTGGCTATTACAAATAATGCTGCTATGAACATAGTTGAGCAAATGTTCTTATGGTCTGAGTCTGCATCCTTTGAGTATATGCCCAAGAATGGTATTGCTGGGCCTTGAGGTAGATTGATTCCCAATTTTCTGAGAAACCATCATACATACTGATTTCCAAAGAACCACAGCAACTCTTATAAAGGAAAACATTTAGTTGAGGTTTGTAGTTTCAGAGGTTTATTCCATTAATGTCATGATGGGAAATGTGGCAGCATGCAGGCAGACATAGTGCTGGAGAGGTAGCTGAGTTCTGCATCTTGATCCACAGGCAGCAGGATATGAAGCCCACCCCACAGTGACACACTTCCTCCAACAAGGCCACAACTAATAGTGCCACTTTCTGTAGGTCAAGCTAGTCTCTGTGGGGGCCATACCTATCTAAACCACCACATTCGACTCCCTTGCCCCCATAGGCTTATAACCATAACATAATACTAAATACATTTAGTTCGACTTCAAAAGTTTCCACAGTCTCACGGTCTCTTTTTTTTAAATATTTATTTATTTATTATGTATACAATATTTGTCTGTGTGTATGTCTCCAGGCCAGAAGAGGGCACCAGACCTCATTACAGATGGCTGTGAGCCACCATGTGGTTGCCAGGAATTGAACTCAGGACCTTTGGAAGAGCAGGCACTGCTCTTAACCTCTGAGCCATCTCTCCAGCCCTCTCACAGTCTCAATAGTGCTTAAAAGTTCAAAGTCTCTTCTGAGATTCATGCAATCTCTTAACTGTAATTCCCTATAAAGTCAAAAAATCATACTCTAACATATGAGAGAGAGAGAGAGAGAGAGATAGGTAGATACTGGACCAGAGCAAGATCAAAAACCAACTGGGCAAACTCCAAACTTGCATCTCCATGTCTGATGTCAAAATGCTTTTCAGATCTCCAACTCCTTTTATCTTTGTTGACCACAACACACTTCTTCCTCTTTGGCTGATTCCACTCCTTGTTAGCAGCTTTCCTTGGCAGGTACCCACAACTCTGGCATCTCCAGCATCTTGGGGTCTCCAAGGCAATCCAGGCTTCAACTTCACAGCTTCACGCAATAGCCTCTCTAGGCCTCCATTCAGGGATACCCCTGCCACATGCCTGGCCTCAGCAACTTTTCTTAGTCATAGAGGAAATTCGCTAAAGCCATGTGGCCTAAGCTGCCAAATTCTGCTGCTTGTTCAATTACATCTTCACCAGCTTTCTGTTTTCGATGATTTTCTTCACTGCCTAAGCTTGGCTGTTCTGGAATTTGCTCTGTAGACCAGGCTGGCCTCAAAACTCAGAGATCCACCAGCCTCTGCCTTCTGAGTGGTGAGTTTAAAGGTGTGCACCACCATGCTTAGACCTAAACTGTTCTTCAATTTCTTTCCCCATCTTGGAAGCTTAGCTGGATAGGGTCTTGCCCTGAGGTCACCACTCCTTTATTCCATTTTTTAATCTGTTTATTTCCTTGGACACATTTAGCTACATTTTACTTCCTGGTGTGCCACTTTCATCCTCAAGTTGTACATTTTGTATTTTTTCTTGACTAGCTTGCTCCTTTTCAATATAAATCTTCACAAGAGTCAACACCAGTAACGACATGACAGAGTCTATACTAGGGTGTTTTGAGATTTCCCTTGCCAGTACAATTAATCCAAAATTCTTCACTTTAGCCTCAGGCAGACTTTTTAGACAAGGGCAAAAAGCAGCGACATTCTTCACCAGAATATCACAAAGAACAATCTTAGGCAACATACTAAAATTCTTCTCTGAAACCTCTTGAACCAGGCCTCCACAGTTCAAATCACCCTGTGGTGGTTTGAAAGAAAATGGTTCCCATAGGGAGTAGCACTATTAGGAGGCATGGCTTTGTTGGAGTGTGTGTGGCCTTGTTGGAGGAAGTTTGGGGAAAGCTTTGAGGTCTCCTTTGCTCAAACTGTGGTCAGAGTGACATACAGTTACTTCTGCTACCATCGGATCAAGACGTAGAACTTTCAGCTCCTTCTCCAGCACCATGTCTACCTGCATGCTGCCTTGTCCCACTATGATGATAATGGACTAAATCTCTGAAACTGTAAGCCAGCCCCAATTAAATGTTTTCATATATAAGATTTACTGTGGCCATAGTATCTCTTGACAGCAATAGAAACCCTAACTAAGATATACCCTAAGCACCACTGTCTTCCATGTTCCTACTAGTATGGCCCATTAAGCCTCACTAAAAGCATTCAGCTGCCTTTCTAATCCATACTCACAAAGTCCACAGTTCTGAACAAAACCATGGTAAGACCTATCACAACTGTACCTCAGTTCCTGCTACCAGCGTCTGTCTTAATGTCTTAGATTTCTCCTTTACCAGTTTTGATATGCACTCACTTGTCTGTATATAAGAGAATGTGTGTACAAGCTTTGCCTTTATCTTTTTTTTTTTTAAATATTTTTATGGTTTATTTAACTTTATTTTATGTGCATTGGTGTGAAGGTGTCAGATCCCCTACAACTAGATCTTCAGACAGTTATGAGCTGCCATGTGGGTGCTGGGAATTGAACCCCGGTCCTCTGGAAGAGCAGTCAGTGCTCTTAACCACTGAGCCATCTCTCCAGCCCCTTGCCTTTATCTTTTTAATCGTGTTTTATGTTTTATATTAAAATCGATGGCAAATTTTGAGATAATTTTTGTATAGGGCAAGGCTAATTTTTGGCTTATGAATATTCATTAATTGAAGCACCATTTGTTTAAAACACTATACTCTTTGTCTTAAGATGTAGAAAAATCTTGCTTTTGTCTACTAATCATGCTAAGTTTGTGAGTAAGTGAATATATGGTGGGCTAGGATCAAACACAGGACTTCATACATAAAATAGATTTCATTAAATCTTAGAGATGATTTGTGGGAAGAGTTGGCATTTTTTTCTTCCTCTTTTTTTTATTACTTTATAAATAATACTAATCAAAATTCCCACTTCCTCCCCTCCTCCCACTTCCCTCCCACCCCCCACCCCCAGTCCTAAGAGAGGGCAATCTGTTCCTTTGGTTACAGTAGGTATCTTAGCCTAGTTTTATGTTTGGGACCACAGTTTTCTTTTTATTAACTTAGTATCAAATTATAGCATTAGCTGTATTTACAACATTTCATTTCAGTATAAAGAATTGTTTAGAAGTTTGGGGTTTTTATGTTAAGGGAAAAAAAAAGAATTGATCAGCAAAAGGTGAGAGACTTCTCAATTGGAACACTCTTTACTGTGTGGTAACTATGGATAGGCTGATGTGCGGTGGTGGCGCACACCTTTAATCCCAACACTCAGGAGGCAGAGGCAGGTGGATCTCTGTGAATTCAAGGCCAGCCTGGTCTACAAGAGCTAGTTCCAGAACAGGCTCCAAAGCTACAGAGAAACCTTGTCTCGAACTACCAAAAAAAAAAAAAAAAAGATGGATAGGCCTTTCCCACTTCTATCCTTTGCAGTTTAACTACCTGTCTTCTCCCTTCTACCCTTCCCAGATCCCCTTGCTGCTGATAATTTGCTCTTTTTGATAGGTGTTAATTGAAACACATAAAAGAAAATTAAAATTCATACAGTCCCACCACCAAATAATAAAGCTGTAATCATTCTTGAGCTTTAGTGCATATTTTATATAGTTTTTTCTTTCTCTTATGTTAAATGGATTGTATTATTAGTAATTCCCTGCCTGCTTCTTCATTAATATTACCTGTAACACTTAAATATGTACAAAGATTTATCAATTTTGTCATAGTCCTTGGATTTAACCAAACTAGACTCTTAAGAAGTAACTCAGGAGACATTTTATTTAAAAAAAAATCTTAGAAATATTAATGACTTTGAGAAATTTTTTAAAGGTTAATAAGAAACTCGGGTTATTAACAATCACTTGACTTATCTAAAGCTCTTTATCTAATTATTCAATTTTAACTTCTTCCTAGCCATTCCACCCTATGGTGAATCTGGACTGTTCTCGGGATTTTCGGCCATTTCTTTGTGCACTCTATGCCCCTATCTGTATGGAATATGGACGTGTCACACTTCCCTGTCGTAGACTGTGTCAGCGTGCCTACAGCGAGTGTTCAAAGCTCATGGAGATGTTCGGTGTTCCTTGGCCTGAAGATATGGAATGCAGTAGGTATGGATCATTTTTTATGCTGATATGTGTTTTCTCTTTCATCTATTTTAAAGAGTAGGGTTGTTGGCTTTTTTAAATGTATGGATGTGTATACAAATGTTGAACACTGTTTCATTGTCTTATTTTTCGTAAGAATTGGGAAAAAGTAAATGAAAATGATAGGAAAAAGGAATTTCTAAGAAGAAATTGAAAAGAATGAAGAATTATATTAACAGGACATTTGGTTGATTTTCTTTTCTACCTTTAAAATACTTTTCTGTTTTTTAGAAGTAATGACATTCATGAAAAATTAGAAGCCAGGCAGTGGTGGCACACACCTTTAATCCCAGCACTTGGGAAACAGAGGCAGGTAGATCTTTAAGGCCAGCCTGGTCTACAGAATGAGTTCCAGGACAGCCAGGACTACGGAGAGAAACCCTTGTCTCAAAACCAAAACAAACAAAAAGAAAAAGAAAATATAGAGAAGAAAAGAATTACTCTTAAATGCCTTTGATACAGATGTGCTGATATCTAAGCTGTTGTGTCAATTTTGTTTCTTTGTTTTTTTTATCACACATTAACACACAGTTGAGAAAATGTTGGGTATTTTTCAAATCTCATCTAAGACACAGACTGAGCTGTTAAAGAAGATTTAAAGATTTGTTTAGCAGTCATTCCTGTAGTTTTATAGGAATGAGCACTATTAATAGTATATTATATAACATACCTTTTATTTTCTGAAATATTTAGTGATACAGAATAATAAGGGAATATTTATGTATTCATAATGATCTGCCTTTTTGCTGTCTCAGCATTTTGTAATGTTTGTCTTCAGATCTTTTATTTTTTTTTTACATTTTTTATTGGTATTTATTGAGCTCTACATCTCTGCTCCCCTCCCTGCCTCTCCCCTCCCCCCTTCAACCCTCCCCCAAGGTCCCCATGCTCCCAATTTACTCAGGAAATCTTGTCTTTTTCTACTTTCTACTTCCCATGTAGATTAGATCTATGTAAGTCTCTCTTAGTGTCTGTATTTTTGTCTAAGTTCTCTGGGATTGTGGTTTGTAGGCTGGCTTTCTTTGCTTTATGTTTAAAAACCACCTATGAGTGAGTACATGTGATAATTGTCTTTCTGTGTCTGGGTTACCTCACTCAAAATACTGTTTTCTAGCTCCATTTTCCTGCAGAATTCAAATTGTCGTTATTTTTTCTGCTGTGTAGTACTCCGTTGTGTAAATGTACCACATTTTCCTTATCCATTCTTCGGTCGAGGGGCATTTAGGTTGTTTCCAGGTTCTGGCTATGACAAACAAAGCTGCTGTGAACATAGTTGAGCACATGTCCTTGTGGCACAATTGAGCATCCTTTGGATATATACCCAAAAGTGGTATTACTGGGTCTTGAGGAAGGTTGTTTCCTAATTTTCTGAGAAATTGCCACACTGACATCCAAAGGGGTTGTACCAGCTTGCATTCCCACTAGCAATGCAGAAGTGTTCCCTTTTCCCCACAACCTCTCCAGCATAAGTTGTCATCAGTATTTTTGATTTTGGCCATTCTTACAGGTGTAAGATGGAATCTCAGAGTTGTTTTGATTTGCATTTCTCTGATGACTAAGGATGTTGAACATTTCCTTAAGTGTCTTTCTGCCATTTTAGATTCCTCTGTTGAGAGTTCTTTGTTTAGGTCTGTACTCCATTTTTTTTATTGGGTTATGTGATCTTTTGGTGTCCAATTTCTTGAGTTCTTTGTATATTTTGGAGATCAGACCTCTGTCTGATGTGGGGTTAGTGAAGATTTTTTCCCATTCTGTAGGCTGTCATTTTGTCTTGTTGACCGTGTCTTTTGTTTTACAGAAGCTTTTCAGTTTCAGGAGGTCCCATTTATTAATTGTTTCTCTCAGTGTCTGTGCTGCTGGGGTTCTATTTAGGAAGTGGTTCCCTGTGCCAGTGCATTCAAGTGTACTTCCCACTTTCTCTTCTATAAGAAGAGAAAGATCTTGTGTGGCTGGCTTTATGTTGAGGTCTTTGATCCATTTGGACTTGTGTTTTGTACATGGTGATAGATATGGGTCTATTTTCATTGTTCTTCATGTTGATATCCAGTTATGCCAGCACCCCGTGTTAAATATGCTTTCTTTTTTCTTTTTGATATTTTTTACTTCTTTATCAAAGATCAGGTGTTCAAAGATGTGTGGATTGATATCCGGGTCTTCTGTTCGGTTCCATTGGTCCTCCTGTCTGTTTTTATGCCAATACCAGGTTGTTTCCAGTACTGTAGCTCTGTAGTAGTAGAGTTTGAAGTCAGGGATTGTGATGCCTTCAGAAGTTCTTTTATTGCCCAGGATTGTTTTGGCTATCCTGGGTTTTTTGCTTTTCCATATGAAGTTGAGTACTGTTCTTTCGACATCTTTGAAGAATTTTGCTGGGCATTGCATTGAATCTGTAGATTGCTTTTGGTAAGATTGCCATTTTTACTGTGTTAATTCTGCCTACCCAAGAGCATGGGAGATCTTTCCACTTTCTGGTGTCTTCAATTTTTTTCTTCAAAGATTTAAAGTTCTTGTTATACAAGTCTTTCACTTGTTTGGTTAGAGGTACTCCGAGATATTTTATGCTATTTGTGTCTATTGTGAAGGGTGTTGATTCTCTGATTTTCTCCCCAGCGCTTTTATCACCTGTGTACAGGAGGGCTATTGATTTTTTTGAGTTAATCTTGTATCAGATCTTCTTTTAAGAAATAAACCACTGTAGATACAAGCTGAGCTTGGTGGCATATGCTTATAATCCCAGCATTTGGGAAGCTGAAGCAGGAGGATTGTGAGTTTGAGACCAGTCTAGGCTACATATTGAGACCCTGTCTAGAGTCAGGTAGGGTGGGTTTGGGGGCTCTATAGTACAGCTGTGTATTTTGTTGGTCCTTGTCTTGCTCACATTCCTTTTTTTCTCCCCAAGGTGAGGTAAATATCATGGTAAATTAATTATTAATTATGCACATGCTTGGTTTTATATATTACACATACATATATATGTATTCCATAAACAAAATGTTTTCCCTTGTCTGTGCGTGTGTGTGTGTGTGTGTGTGTGTGTGTGCACTTGTGCATGCACGCATATGTGTTTTTGGTTCATTTTTTTTAAATTACTGATTGAAAGTTAATACCTCTTGGTTAATTGTGTTAATATCTGAGAAGTACTTAGCTGTCTTCCTATTGATAATCATTTAGGTTACTCCATGGTTTTCATTACCTCTCACTTGGAATAATACTTCTGTTGATAATTTCACTTTATTTTTTCCTTTTTACTTAATCAGATCTCCAGATGGACTGCTGTAATCCATTTCTTATAAATTAATTATGCTGTGTATTTAATTGTCAAACCATACTTATTCTTTTTGTTATTTGTAGCTACTTGTCCTGTTAAAGAAATTTTCTCTTGTTCCCCTCAGCACCTTTGCTGATAGAATTTTAGACCATAAGAACAGGGACTTTGTTCTATTCGCTGCTTGTCTTCAGCATCTAGAAGAGTCTGGCACACTGAAGACACTCAATATTTGTTGATCTTATACCTGTTAAATAAATATATTCATGTAACTCAGCCTGAGTAATCTAAGAAATCTAAGAGGTAGCAGAAGGTAATTCAAGCTGAGCAAAAATGCGTGTAGGAAGATCAATTGGAACATGGCTAATACATTTAAAAAATAAGTTAAAAGCAGAGCCAGATGAAGTAGTGATAAGGGGATGAAGCTGAAGGTAGTTAGAGACAGCAGCTGAGTTCATAATAATTGGATATAGGGACTGAGTTCATGAAAGCTGAACAAAGGCAACTTTCAGAGGAGAAAATAAAAGAAATTGTAGATACATTGAAATTGAGATATTTGAGACAAATTTAAGAGTTAAGATTCTGGTTCTGGCATTTACTTAAACCTATATCTCACCTTTATTTCCCTCATCATCAGCTTGCCCTCCTGTCCTTGTGTGTTTAGAACATCATTTCTGGGCTGTGGTGCTCTACTCTGTCAAACCAGTCAGTCATGTTTCTTTCTTGGATCCTCTTCTCATGTGTCCCTTGTGTTAGTTCTTCACAGAGTTCATTCTTGCTTTCTTTGATACTTTCTCTGGAGTCTCACAAAGCAAATCTCAGCAAAATAGGTAAATTGAAATAATAGCTTATATTCTATCTGATTATGATGATTAAAGCTAGAAATCAGCACCTAGAGAAACTATGAAATACATAGACCCATGAATATTAAACAATAACACATTATAAAATGACTAGGTTGTTGAAGAAACTAAGAAGAATTTTTTTATTTGGTTTTTAAAGACAGGATCTCTCTGTGTAACCGTGGCTGTCCTGGAACTCACAAAGATCCACCAGTCTCTGCCTCCAGAATGTTGGAATTAAAGGTGTGCATGACTGCCCAGCAAGAAGGAAAATTTTTTAATGCTTAGAGTTAAATGAAAATGAAAATATAATACACAAGATATAATGAAAGCAGTCCTAAGAGGGACATTGATAGCTTTCTGAAATATGATTTGTGGTGACCAGTACATAGAATTTTCTTTTTAAAATGTCCTTAATTTTATGCACATCTGTGTTCGGAAGTAAATGAATTATAGGATACAGTTGGCTGAGGAGAAGTTGTCAGGATAGTGGGAAAAGCTAGGTGACATTAAAGACCTGAGATGCTCTTTAGTTACCCAGTAACATAAGCAGAGGCTGGGCAGGGGCATCCAGAGTGCTTGCTCAGCATTCATAAAAGCCCTGGGTTCTAAACCCAGCATTTCCTCCCCCGAAGATATTTAGAGAGTGCACACAAGTTTTAAAAGTCATTTGAGAGGTTGTTTATTACTAATCTAGCTCACAGCACCTTGGACCATGCATTTAAGGAAGATTTTTAAATCTTAAGTTCAAACTTTTATCTGCTGTTCTTTTGATACAATATAGTTACACACACACACACACACACACACATTTCACATTTGGAAACCATAAAGACTGTACTAAATAAATATTCCATATATATGTTGTTTATCATCGATGGCTGATTTGACTGTTTTTATGGTAAAACAAATTTAATTTAAGCCTGTCATTTAAAATCTGCTTGAAGCCTCCCCACAATATGCCATTTTCTTTGTTGTTGTTGTTGTTGTTGAAGCTTTTTTTTAAATATAAAATTTATTTTTATTTTATGTTCGTTGGTGTTTTGCCTGTGTGTATGTCAGTGTGATGGTGTCAGAACTCTAGAACAAGAGTGACAGACAATTGTGTGCTGCCATGTGGGTGCTGGAAATTGAACCCGGGTCCTCTGGAAGTGCAGCCATGCTCTTAACTACTGAGCCATCTCTCCAGCCCCTCATTTTCTTTATTTTTATTTACCACAAGTGATAGGAATAGTTGAGGTGACAGGTGCTAAATTTAGAATTTGAAATTGTTAAGTGACGGCCGGCAGACTTACATGAAAGTAAGTATGGTTATCATCTTTTATTTTTTAGGTTTCCGGATTGTGATGAGCCATATCCCCGACTTGTGGATTTGAATTTAGTTGGAGATCCAACTGAAGGTGCCCCAGTTGCAGTACAGAGGGATTATGGTTTTTGGTGTCCCCGAGAGTTGAAAATTGATCCTGATCTTGGCTATTCCTTTTTGCACGTGCGAGATTGTTCACCACCATGTCCCAATATGTACTTCAGGAGAGAAGAACTGTCATTTGCTCGCTATTTCATAGGACTGATTTCAATCATTTGCCTCTCTGCCACCTTGTTTACTTTTTTAACCTTTTTGATTGATGTCACGAGATTCCGTTACCCTGAAAGACCTATCATATTTTATGCGGTCTGCTACATGATGGTGTCGTTAATTTTCTTCATTGGCTTTTTGCTTGAGGACCGAGTAGCCTGCAACGCATCTAGCCCTGCACAGTATAAGGCTTCCACAGTGACACAAGGATCTCACAATAAAGCCTGTACCATGCTTTTTATGGTACTCTATTTTTTCACTATGGCTGGCAGTGTATGGTGGGTAATTCTTACCATCACATGGTTTTTAGCAGCTGTGCCAAAGTGGGGTAGTGAAGCTATTGAGAAGAAAGCATTGCTGTTTCATGCCAGTGCCTGGGGCATCCCTGGAACTCTAACTATCATCCTCTTAGCGATGAATAAAATTGAAGGTGACAATATTAGTGGCGTGTGTTTTGTCGGCCTCTACGATGTTGATGCGTTAAGATATTTCGTTCTTGCTCCCCTCTGCCTGTATGTGGTAGTTGGGGTTTCTCTCCTCTTAGCCGGCATTATATCCCTAAACAGAGTTCGGATTGAGATCCCATTAGAAAAGGAAAACCAAGATAAGTTAGTGAAGTTCATGATCCGGATTGGTGTTTTCAGCATTCTTTACCTTGTACCACTCTTGGTTGTAATTGGATGTTACTTTTATGAGCAAGCTTACCGTGGCATCTGGGAAACAACGTGGATACAAGAACGCTGCAGAGAATATCATATTCCGTGTCCGTACCAGGTAAGGGAACCCTTGTTATAATTCTCAGAATGTGTGGTAGTGAAAAGAGCATTGTTAAAAATAAGTAGTCGGGTCTGTGGTTTTCTTTCCAGTTCCTCATGAACCTTAAGCATGTCCATTAAAGTTTTAAAGTGGAGACAATAAGTATATTATAATAAATATATAACACATATATTTGCATAGACATTCATTTTAAAAGATGATTTACATTTCCATACTATGAGCTTAAAACAGCTTATTTCCATTACCACAGAATGTTTATTGGTTCTTTGAAAATCAAGGTTTATAGGGGAGAAAACTGTTCCAGCTTTGACAGAAGAGTCCTGTCTTCTGTGGAAATTTCACTGGTCATCAGATTAGTAACAGTTTGAACAGTTTTGCAGAAAAAGCAGAATTTAATTACATAAACTCCCTTGGAATTATTTTTTCTTGTTTGTATTCAGAATATTTTGTGATGTACTTTTGAATTTGAAGAGTCATAGAATCAGAATTTTAGATCTAGAAAGAAGTTTAAAGATGATTTATTTGGATTCTGTCCATAAGTTAAAATTTCATATGTCTGTTTTGTTTGAATATTTGAAATGCTTAATGACTTACCCATGTTTGGTGTGTGACCAGCTGGTATTTAGTCTTAGGAGAGTAACTGAGAACAACTCAGAAGACTCCATCCTCTAGATGATACCTAATCCTCTTCCTTTTAAAAGGAGTTTTCTTTTTCTTTTCTATTTTTTTTCAAGGTTTATTTATTTAATTTTGTGTGTATTTGTCAGCATATATGTATGTACACCACATGTATGCCTGGTGCCAGTGGAGTTCAGAATAGGGTGTTGGGTCCTCTGGAACTGGGTTTATGGATGTAGGTGTTAGGAACCAAATCTGGATTCTCTCCAAGAGCAGTAAGTGTCCTTAACTGCTGAGTGGCCACTCAGCCCTTCAAAAGGCATTTTCTGAAGTGTTCTGACGTTGCATCTGTCTTCTCAGTGCACCAGTCTCCTCACCGCTCCTGGACCTGCTCAGACCTCTAAACACTATTGAAGCTCTCACATTTCAGACCAAAGGGCTTGTGTTCATGTAGCTTTCTTCCTACTAGCCAGTAAACTCTTTGAGAGCAAGAGCTTTTCTTTTACTGAAAATAGATTCTATTTTCATACCATATATCCTGATAAAGGTTTCTCCTCCCTCTACTCTTCTCAGTTCCTCCCTTCTCTTTGGATCTATTCTCTTTCTGCCTCTCATTAGAAAAGAACAGGCTTTTAAGAGATAGCACTCAAACATGACAAAATAAAATATAATATAAAGTAAAAACTTATCAAATTGAATTTGGACATGGAAATCTAACAGGAAGAAAAGAATCCCAAGAGCAGGCACTAAGAATCAGAGACCCACTCGTCCTCACAGTGAGGAGTCCCATAAAATACTAACAGCTAACAGCTATAACACACATGCAGAGGACCTGGTGCAGACCTGTGTAGACCCTGTGCTTGCTGCTTCCGTCTCTGTGTGCTCATATGCACTTTGCTTAGTTGCTCCAGAGGGCCTTGTTCTCCTGGTATCCTCCATCCCCTGTCTCTTACAATCTTTCTCCCTCTTCCTTGTGATTCCCTGAGCTTTGGGAGGCAGGGAATTTGATGGAGACCTCCAATTTAGACTTTTTCTACATAATGTCTGGCTGTGAGTCTCTGCATCTACTGCCGGTAGATATCTCTCTGATGATCACTTAATAAGGCACTGACCTATGAGTATAACAGAGTATCATTAGGAATCATTTTATTGATTCTTTTAGACCAGTAGTGTTTGGTTTTACCCTAGGTCTCTGGGCTATCTAGTGTCTGCTTCTTGGTTATTCATGCAGTGTTGGGTATATAATCCTTCTTGTGGAGTGGGCCTTAAGTCAAATCATACATTGGTTGGCTACTCCCACATGTTTTGTTTTAGCATATTTTGCAGTCAGTATAGATTGTAGGTCAAAGATTTTGTGACTGGGTTGGTGTCCGTGTTTCTCTTTTCATTTTCTCTTACCACACTAAAGAGACTAGAACGTAGGCTCCATGTAGGCATCAACTCAACCACTCCATGTTCAGTGATTTGTGTTGTTACTGTTTTTAATGGAATTGCTTTGAATTTCTCTCATTTAAGTTGATGTTGGCTACGGGCTTGCTGTAAATTGCCTTTATTAAGTTTAGTTATGCCCGTTGCATCCCTAGTCCTGTTCCAGGAGTTTTATCATGAAAGCATGTTGGACTTTGTCAAAGGCCTTCTCTGCATCTAAATGAGATCTGTCAGGTCTCTAAACACTGTTAAAGCACTTCCTTTGTTCATGTATCTTTTCTTCCTATTAGACAATGAACTGTTGAAGAGAAAGAACTTTTAAAAAAATTTTTTTTGAAAGGATATTCTGTAAGTAAATGTAAGTTAGCACAGAGATGAAGAAGAAAGGATGTCTTAGAGAAATAATAACAGCAGTGCTGGGGTGAGGATAAGATTAGCACACAGTGCTCAGGGTACATGGTGACAATGACAGTTTCCTGTTTTCTTGTGGTTTGATGTTTTAAAACCAACCATAGCCAACCATTGTCCGTTCACCAGCCATAAAACAACATATAATGGAGTGCTAGGTAATATAGGGAAGCAATTGATAAGAGTCAGCCATGTCTTTTATTTACTTCTCGGTCTGAAATTTTATTAGGAGTTTTTAATAAGCAAGTCAGATAAAAAATTCAATAGACGGTCAGTTACTGTTTTTCCCCTAGCCTGTAAATTATGGGTTTTAAAGATAGTAACTAATGTTTCTTACAAAGATAAAAAGCATTGTTTGTACTGAATATACCACAAAGCAAATGAAGAACTGACATTCTCGTCATCTACTATGAGCACTGACTGTGTTAATATCATATTCATGTCCCCAACACTGCTGTTACATTTATTTAAAATGACCTCTCTTCTTCATCCATATACCCACATTCTTTGTAATCTCCCTTCCTGGTCTGTATAGGTTTTTTGTTGTTGTTGTTGTTTTTACCCAAATCTGCAATTGTTGCATTGTAGGAAAAAGAATCTTCAACTCAAGTGGTTATTTTAATTTATATTCAAACATTTTCCCCCTTTTATGTGTATTAGACACACAGTTTTGTTTTGTTTTCTTGGCCAGCCTTTGAAGTACTACCCCAATTCTTTAGTGTTTATGCTCCCTTATTAGTAATAAGGTGATGCTCCTTACTGACCTTGTGGCTTCTCCCCTGTGACTTTGTCACTGCTCTGATAGGTGGCTGTCTGTTGCTGATTTCCAGTTATCTGCATCACAAGTATCTTCTCTGGCTTATCTTTTATGATTTGGAATATCTGTTCATTTGTGTTTTTTTGGTTTAGTTTGGTCTTTTGGGTTTTTTAAAAATATTTTTGTTCAGGTTGAATCTGGCTCCTTCCTTCCTTCCTTCTTTCTTTCTTTCTTTCCTTCCTTCCTTTCTTCCTTTTTTTGACATGGTTTCTCTGTGTATCACTGGTTGTCCTGGAATTTACTCTGTAGACCAGGCTGGCCTTAAACTCACAGAGATTCACCTGCCTCTACCTCTCAGGTGCTGGGATTAAAAGTGTGCATCACCACCACCTGGCTTACAAATGTTTTATTAGTGCAACATACACAAACTGTAAAGGAGTAAGAAGTTTAAATATCTGCATAATAACAAACAGGTGGCAATTCAGTATCCAACGTGGAGCAAGCAGTGGAAAGAGGCTGCAGCATACTGAGTCCCATGGGAGAAAGGGCATCTTCACAGGCAAAGGCGCGTGGGTGGGGGGCAGGTTCTGAACCTTCTCAAACTCCTTCTTCATGATCATGAGAGGTACTCCATTCAAGGGGAGGTGTGTGATCTGGTGCTCCTCAGGCAGATCAGAACTCAAAGTCTAGAGCAGTGGTCCTCAAGCTTTCTAATACTTCGATCCTTTAATACAGTTCCTCATGTTGTGGTCACCCCAAACCATAAAATTATTTTTGTTGTTACTTCATAATTAATTTTGCTCTATTATGAATTGTAAACATCTGATATGCAATCCTTATGAAAGTCATTTGACTTGGCGTTGTGACCTGGAGGTTAAAAGCACTGATCTAGAAGATTGAAAGGGAAGAATATTTCTATTTCTGGTGTCATCAGAAGCAGGAGCAGAACTTTGTACTTTAATAGTCTTCTTGGTGACCTTTTTCACAGTGAAAGTTAGTTTCTGTTTGAGGGGTCTATTAGTCTTCACTGACTTGAGGAGCCTTTTGCCGGTGTTGGGTAAGGCTGGTGGAGCACTGAACACTGCCAACTTGTGTTTTTAAAACTGCTATTTCCTATCTAAGGTTTTGACACCAGGTCCCAGCCTCAACCTTTCCTTAGCCAAAAGGCTTCCAGATTCTCCACTATCCTCATCTACAGAGACCAAAATAGCCATCCTAGATTACTCCAAGACTACTCTAGGTTTTCTGAAACTTGATGAGGACATTTTCCACATTCATATCTCATGGTTAAGAACACTTGCATGCATACATTTAAATTTTTCTGTGTTATTTAATTTTTCCCATAATTAATATTAACCTTTCTTTTAAAATAATAATGCGATCTAATGAATTCCTATGTGATTTCATGGTTTTTAATCTCACTTGAGTAAATTGGATGTTGAATTGAACCTGGTATAGTCAAAAGAATGAAGTACTGTAAAGAATTCACTAGTTATAATGACTTGATTGTGGGTAAAAGCCTATTATACCATTTGATACACATAGTAACTTCATAAAGTATGTAGTGTGGCTTAATTCTAAAGCACGTGAAGTTATGTGGCTTGTACAGTGTAGTAGTTTAAATGGAATTGGCCCGCATAAGGTCACAGGGAGTGGCACTATTAGGAGATGTGGTTTTGTTAGAGTAGGTATGGCCTTGTTGGAGGAAGTGTGTCACTGTGGGGGCAGGCTTTGAAGTCTCCTATGCTCGAGATACCGCCTAGTGTCTCAGTTCACTTCGTGTTGCCAGCACAAGATAAGAACTCTCAGCTACCTCTCTAGCACCATGTCTGCCATGTCCCACCATGATGATAATGGACTGAACCTCTGAACTGTAAGCCACCCAGTTAAATATTTTCCTTTATAAGGGTTTTCATGGTCATGGTGTCTCTTTATAGCAATTGAAACCCTAGCTAAGATACACAGTCACATTAGCTAAGAGATCAACAAAAGTAACCTATAAAAACTACATTTCGTGACTACAAGGCTGGCCACCTGTGCATGTAAAAATACATATCACAATAGTCACCCTTTTACTTTTTTATTTAAGAGACTGTTTTATGTAGGCCAAGTTTGCCTTGAACTCACTGTGTAGCCAAGAATGACCCAGTTTATAAAGTACTAGGGTGGAACTTGGGGCTTTGTACTTGCTAGAGGGTTGACGGGGAAAGAGAAGCTCTACCGACTGGTCTATACCTCCAGTCCCAGTTAAGCATCTGCAAGTGTCTCATTCCAGTACATTCACAATTAGCAACCCTTCCTAGTGTTTTTTTTTTTCCAGAAATGTTTTCATTTTCTCAAACTGAGGCTAAACGTTTAACAGTGACCCTACACTTGTTCCCCACAATCTCAGGCCCTCACCATTCTCCTTCCTTTGTATATACTCTAGTACTTTAATAAGTAGTATAGTATAGCATCTCTCCTACTTTATGGTTTTTAATATACAAATGTTAGGATATTAGTTTTTATTCAGAATTTCATTGGTATCTTGAGCACCATTGATACTGTATTCTCATTTTGAAATAATATTGAACCTAAAGGAACATGCAGGAAGCTCTTTTGATAATTCCTAATGGTAAGTTTTAAAGTGGTTTTGAGCAGTAGTGGGTAACTGCCTCAGGTAATTTATTGTGTCTTAAGAGATTTGAAGCACTTTATAAAAGTTATATTCCTCAAAAGTTGTTGATAATCCTAGAATAGATTTTGAATGTAACCGGAATTATTAGCTTAAAACTGGAACAAATCAAATGGGTTGACTTCATGCCAATTTTTTACCATTTGTTCATATAAGGAAATAATGTTACCTTTTTGTTTGTCTTTCAAGACAGTGTTTCTCTGGAACTTTGGAGCTCTTGTAGACCAAGCTGGCCTCAAACTGACAGTGATCTGCATGCCTCTGCCTCCCAAGTGCCGGGATTAAAGGTGTGTGCAACCACTGCCCGTATAATGTTACCTTTTAAGTTGCTTTGAATATTAAACAAGATAAATTCTGATCTCTTACCTGAGTGTCTCGTATAGAGTATAATTTCACTGTTAGGTTAAGTACATAATTCTTCCTGTATTCTCTACTGTAATCAGATTTTCTTCTAAACATTATTTTCAGAAGCATGTGTTTTTCCATTTTTCTCATGATCCCTCTAACCTTAACCTAGTGTTGTATGTCCCAAGGTATCTGACACTAGAGCTTTTGCTTCAGTCATAGAAAGTATGTTGCCATAGCTCAGTCTATCAAGTTCACATTAGAACCATTTGCAGAATCTAAAAAAATTCACTTTTATAGGAAAACAAACATCATCTACCCTTCCAGACACACAAGACAAGCCATCTGTTGTTTATCTAGTCTTGATTCAGAAAAATATAAAAATAGCAGAATGGCATTAAATCTAATTTGTTGATTTTAGCTTCATTTTCTGATAGGAGTGTTCCCTTTGGTAGGCATTTTCAAAAGAATGAGCCATACCCAGGACTATGAGGGAAATGGTATTTTTCTTCTTGAACCATGAAAGCCAATAAAGGATTCTTTTTGTTTGTTTTGTTTTTTCAAGACAGGTTTTTCTCTGTATAGTTCTGGCTGTCCTAGAACTTGCTTTGTAGACCAGGCTGGCCTCGAATTCTCTAAGATCCACTTGCCTCTGCCTCCCAAGTGCTGAGATTAAAGGCATGTGCCACCACCGCCCAGCCCAAGGATTCTTGTAAATATATAGTTCTAATATTTTGGTGGAGGTTTCTACTAATCTTTAAAGTGAATGCTTATCTTGCTTGTAACTTCTAAGTTCAATCAGTTTATTCTCAATTTTTTTTTTTAGTTTCTGTTAAAGAGGAAAAGAGTCAAATTCCCTGAAAAAGTGTAGCAATTCCTACAGAGTTAAGATACAGGCTGCTGCTATTATGGCTGCCATGGAGCAAAACAGTTTCAGCCATGAGTTCAGTTAAGGAGCACTGTAGTATATCTGGTTTGTAAACTTTACACTTTGTGTTTTGGGTCATGAAGGCAGGCAGCCAAGGCTAGATCTCATACTTGCTTTGTGGCAGAGGCTGGCCTTAAACTCCTGCTTTCCTATCTCCATCTCCCAAGTGTGTGGATTAGAGAGGCATGTGCTACCATACTTGGTAGTTTACTTCCCCCCCTTTTCATTGGTGTCATCATGATCTACAAAATGACACAGCAGCCTTTCTGTAAAGGGTCAAATGTAAATATGGGGTTTGGTGGCCAAGTGCTTAGCTCTGCTGCTGTCGTCTGCAAAAATTGTCATAAAAAAGGAGGCAAATGTTGCAAGAAAGTTTTTCTTACAAGAGTGACTTAGCCTACATGCTGTAATTTGCCAGCGTCTGATCAACATCAAGCATTATTCTGTATAACCTTGGGTATTATGTAATAAACGCCTAACAGTGATTGGTACCTGTTATGTAAATTGTCAGAATTGCAGTGCAGTCTCACTGCTTTAGTCATAACTTTATGTCCACAGCTAAAACATTTAGTATAATTTATTATTGCTATGTCACTATACTAAATAAATAAAAGGACTTGTATATCACTGTAAGCCATGCCAATAAAGGTTATTCTTAGCAGGTTTTTTATTTATTTAATTTTATTTAATGTACATTGGTGTGAGGGAGTCAGATCCCCTGGAACTGAAGTTATAGACAGTTGTGAGCTGCCATGTGGGTGCTGGGAATTGAACTTCGGTCCTCTGGGATAGCAGTCAGTGCTCTTAACTGGTGAGCCATCTCTCCAGCCCTCTTGGCAGTTTTTTCTTTTTTTTTTCTTTTTATTGAGCTCTACATTTTTCTCTGCTCCCCTCCGTGTCTCTCACCTCCCCTTCAACCCTCTTCCAAGGTCCCTATGCTCCCAGTTTACTCAGGAGATCTTGTCTTTTTCTACTTCCCATGTAGATTTGATCCAATGAGGACCTCTTAGGGTCCTCATTGTTATCTAGGTTCTCTGGGATTGTGAATTGTAGGCTGGTTTTCTTCGCTTTATGTTTAAAAACCACTAATTAGTGATTACATATGATAATTGTCTTTCTGGGTCTGGGTTACCTCACTCAGTATGACGTTTTCTAGCTACATCCATTTGCCAGGAAACTTCAAGATGTTGTTATTTTTCTCTGCTGTGTAGTACTCCATTGTGTAAATGTATCACATTTTCCTTATCTATTTTTCAGTTGAGGGGCATTTAGGTTGTTTCCAGGTTCTGGCTATGACAAACAATCCTGCTATGAACATAATTTGAGCACATGTCCTTTGCTTTACAGAAGCTTTTCAGTTTCACCTCTTAGCAGTTTTTAAAAGTTTCACTGCACCAATTAAGGGAAGTAATTTTGGTGGTTTATGCTAATGTAACATTGGCAATACAGTTTAATAATTGTAGTTGCTGCCAGGGTATGGGTGTGTGTGTACATGTTGGGGGTGCATTTGTGTTTTCAAAGTATGTCCCCATACATGTGGAAGCCAGAGGACAAACCCAGATGTTGACTGACTGACAGTGGAGCCCAAGAATAATTTTACAAAGTAAGGAAACTAAGTGTGAAACAGTTTAACCAAAATCATACAATAAGTGACAGAGTTAGGATATAAACTGCCTGGTTCCAAAGCTTGCGGTCTTAATATTTTATGCTTTCTTCTATGTAAGAACACTGATGTGTTTGAGGGGCATTTTACTTCTTTTGGATATTGCACTCAGAAGTTGTATTTTTAGGTTAGTGACTTAGTTTATTATTTCTTTAGCTCTGTTTGTTTGTTTTGAGACAAGATCTCACATAGCCCAAACTGGCCTCAGACACACTAATGGTGGAGGATGACCTTGAATTTGTGATCCTCCGGCCTCTGCCTTCCAAGTGTTGATATTACAGATGTGTGCTATCACACCCTTTTTATGTGCTTCTGGGCATCAACCCCAGGCTTTCCTGCATGCAAGGCAAGCACTCTTTCAAGTGAGCATCATCCCTAGCCTGCACTCTGAAATCTTACAAGATGATATCTTAAGTTCTTCTCACATGCAATAAATGAATCTAGAAACTGCCTTCCCATAAACCACATCTTTCTCTTCTTTTAAAAATCTCATTAATTCGCCAGGCGGTGTTGGTGCACACCTTTAATCCCAGCACTTGGGAGGCAGAGGCAGGCGGATCTCTGCGAGTTCGAGCCCAGCCTGGTCTACAAGAGCTAGTTCCAGGACAGGCTCCAAAGCCATAGAGAAACCCTGTCTCAAAAAACAAAACAAAACAAAAATCTCATTAATTATTATGCTTCTCCTCTTCTGGCATGTTGAGGTTGCTACGGAAGCGGAGTGATTAAGACACAACCATTGTCTTGAAGAAGATCATAGTCCAGTGAAAGAAAGTTAACTTGAGTCAGGTAACACCATGACTAAAGCAGAATTATCTGTGAGTTCTTTTCTTCCATAGAAAACGAGCACTTTCTTAGCATGCACCAGAAAAAAAAAAAAAGTATGTGAATAATGACAAACAGATCTGGAAATACCTACTAAAACAGCTTAAAGTTTCTATAGCAAGAAAAATAATTGTTAAGTATACAAAGATTATAATTATCTTTACAATCCTTCATAGCCAGGTTAAAATGTCTCTGAATAAGAAAGTCTTTCGTTGGATCCTGAGGTTTAGAAGTGTCTAGGTAGTCGTTGTAAAAGATTTCCAGATAACAACAAAAGTACTTTATTAACTCTACCTTAAGATAAAACACAACATTTAAGAGGCTGGAGAAATGGCTCAGCAGTTATGCGCACTTGCTTGTCTTGCAGAGGACTCGGGTTAGGACCCAGGTTCATTTCTCAGCACTTACATTGTGGCTCACAACTGATAGGGTCTTTTGCTTGCTTGCTTTTTTTTTTTTTTTTAATTGAATTTTTGAGACAGGGTTTCTCTGTAGCTTTGGAGCCTGTCCTGGAACTAGCTCTTGTAGACCAAACTAGCCTCAAACTCAGAGATCAGCCTGCCTCTGTCTGCCTCATGAGTACTGGGATTAAAGGCGTGCAGCACCACCACCCAGCTACTCGCTTGCTTTTTAAATCATGAGGTTGCAAACAATTTGGGGATGTTTTAAAGATTTTTCCATTGTGTACAAGACTCAGAATGCTATTGGTGATGACATTGCCATGTAAAGAAGAGCCCTGGTTTATTCTATAAAAACTGATTTCCCTTTTCTAATTATTTTTCAGTCTGCATTTGAAAAAGAAAAACTTTCTAAAATAATTTACTTTTTGTATGATTTGCTTTAGGAAGAAAACAGTATTTTTTTTTTAATCCAGAAGAGAAATTATATTCTCCACCTGTGCACATCATTGTTACACCATGCATGAGGGTCATCATTCTTTATGCTCACCAAGATTAAGATGATTCTGTAGTTTTTATTTGTTTCCCACTTAACTGCATCTATTATTGTGCAATCTATATGGACAGTGTTGTTTTTCTACTTTCTAGCTATTCCCTGTTGTAAGACAGATGATAACATCAATGATGTTCAACACTTATTTTATACAATTGGATGTTACCCTTTGCTTAATCAAATATAACTCTTTCATAATGCCAGCAAGACAAAGAATGACAAAAGTTAGATAACTGTATTGTTTCTATTTTCATTTTGAGCTCTTGAGTAAGTTTGGCTTTTGACATTTTTCTATGGGGTTAGCTAAATAACAGATGTAGTCTGTATTGATGTATGCATGACATATCTGTCAGGTAGTAGTAATATATCATGGTAACATCTGAGCATTTGCATTCTGCTGGGCAGTTTATTCTGAATCAGGCAAGTTCTGCTCTCCTTTGTCTCTTTGCCCACTGAGTGATTACAAGCTTGAATAATGAGAGACAAGTTTGTTCTTTAATCATTACATTTTATTTCTTATTTACTTAAAGGTTGACAATTAATAGTTATGCAGAAGTCATTGGTAAAGTTACCAGAACCCAAGTGGAACTTTGTTACAGTTGGCCACACTGGCTCCTCTTAATTTTATTTAAGATGGCAGTCTCTCTGTTTAAAAGACAAAGATTATTTATAAAATGTTTGAAAAGTAAATTTATATTAATTTCCTTCCAGTGATCAAAGAAAAATCTGGGGATTAAAATTTACTTTATTATACATTTTTCACAGCGGCACAAATAAATTGGGATTTAGAGAGGAAGAGAAATAAAACGAAAGGGTGAACTGCCAACAGCTCCTTACTTGCCCAACCTTGTGTTGCTTTAATTTAAAGCCAGTGCTTTCCTGAAAGGAACAAATTATAGTTTATAGACCATGCCTGATGTGTGTAGTGGTTAGAATTCCCTGGCTGCTTCTTCCTGGCTGCACTGCTTCCTCGGTCAGACAGGAAGAGTTCACGGTGAAACTTGCTGCCACTCTGTTCCATGGCTTGCTTGTCTCTCTGTGCTGTGCTACATTATCTTAATTACTATAGCATTATAATAGGCTTTTATGCCGATAGGACAAGTAATTGACTTTTTAAAGTGTAATAAAAGTAAAAGCTGATAAAGCAGCATAATGTAATTAAGAAGTTCGATTCACAAACTGGTGGCAGAGGGTGTGGCTCAGTGGTAGAACATTTGTCTGAGCACACAGAAGGCCCTGGGTTCTGCCGTCAGTCCCCAAGAAAACAACAAAAAATCTGCACACTGTGTTACTTGTATGACAGGCTACCTGAACCTGATTAATAGTTTATTTTCTTTCTTTTTTTTAATATTATATTTTCATATGGCTTTATATGATTACGGGTTTGATGTAAGTCAGTGACTTGTGATTAACATACTTTAAAAAAATAAAAGCTAATCAAACAGTATGTATCTCCGTTAGAAAAATACAGATTTTGCTTGGTAAGGAAAAAGCCAAGAGCCAAAGATTCTGCCAGCCTGATTCAAAGCAAAAATCTCAACAACAGTTTAGGCTACCAACTAATGTGAATATACCTTAGGTTCCTTTTTATGCAAGGCTTTCCCTCCTTAATATGAGTAACTTTTTCCATTTACTTAAAAAGAATTTAAATCTCATGGCTTTGTTAGATTATGAATCTAATAGGAAAAATAAGATATAGGTGAATGTTTTCCACATGTGCTTCAATAAAGCCATAGAGTAGTTCTACTGGGTAAAATTAGAGTGCTTGTGGAGTTCAGGTGCTTAGAAGATAGGTTGTTTACAGCTAGCCAAGCTCTTCCAAACAACAACAAAAACAGGACAGTAATCAAAGTTGATGCAGGTGTCTCCTTTCTCTGGGATTCTCCTTGGTTTCGTAGGTGACAAGCCAAAGAAATACATCAGATGAATTGAGTTAGGGTTATGTGTTCATGAGTTTTGAATGTCAACTTGATGCAACCTGTTCTGCACCACAAGGGAAGAGAGTCTCAAGGAGGGATGGTCCAGATCCTGTTGGCCTGTGGCTATGTTGGTGGGGAATTATCTTAATTACAGGAAATGATGTGGCTTCGAAGTCGCAGTCTGCTATGAATAACACCATGGATTTGGGCCTTAGACTGTGTAAAAGAGAAAACTTGCTGAGCACCAAGCAGGATGCATTCCTTGTGCCCCTGACAATGGCTGTGATGTGGCCTCTTGTCCTTTATTCCTGCTGCTGTGGCTTCCCTAGAGTGATAGGCTGTAACCTGTTTGGTGAACTAAAATAAACCCTCTGTCCCAAAGGGTTTTGTTGTTGTTGTTGTTGTTTTTATTTTTGTTTGTTTTTTGGGTTTTGGTGGTTTTGGTTTGGTGGTTGGTTGTGTTTTTTTGTTTTGCTTTGTTTTGTTTTGTTTTTGGTGAGGGTATTTTATCACTGCACCAGAAACAACTTAAGGCAGGTTATATTTATAACGTCAGAAAGATTGTGGTGTTTCAAGAACTTTATAAAAGAAAAAACAATATGGTGCTTCTCTTTTTTTCCCCTTTACTATATAAGGAATAATTTATTTTTCAAGTTTGCTTTCTTTAAGAAAAACTATTAATTCACTTCATTATAGAGTTATTTTAAGTGAAATTGAGCATATATTCCTTTTCCTTTATTTAAGTATGTTTATTTGATGGGCTTTGCCCTGTGTATCATGTTTATATACTACAGACCCTCAGTATTTCTGTGTTCTCTGATGTATAACCAGGTAATGCATTCTACAGCTCCTTTTCTCAGTCATAGGGAGGCTCCTTTTAGAGCACTCACTTGACCTCCTCCCCTTCTGCTCCAACACTCACAATGCATATTTCTTGAGTCACTGTCTTGCTTTACCCTTACCATCCACAGGTGCTAACTTGTCTCCCCTGGAATTGTGGGGTTTACTGGAATCTTGTAATATACTGTTCAGTGCTACGTCCCTGCTCTCCTTCAAATCTGTGTGCTGCTTGCATGACAATTTTTGTGGTTGCTTTGGGTATTACTGATTTTGTTTTTAGCACTCCTTCCCTTTAATTTAAACATTTCCGTTCTGTGAGCAGTGTTGATTTATAAAAGACAGTATTATACAGCATAAAACACTAGAGGAAAGAACTTGGAAAATAGGGCCTCCTGTCTGTCCTCTGTCACCCCCCCACTTCTTCATAGTCTTAATCTCCCCATGTTTTAGACATGTATCTTAGCTTAATTTATAACTCTTAATATTTCTCCTAAAACCTGCTTCCTATATCTCATCCCAGGTTCCCCCCATTCCCTGAGTGGTATTTGCATTCCCCAGTTGCTCAGACTCTTAATTTGGAGGCATCTTCGAGCCTTGTCTCCTCTTATGCATTGCATTCAACCCACTAGCTTTGTACAACCTCCACTTCCTCCCTTGACCAAGTGTTCATCTACATGGGCAGTGGCCTTCTGCATGCACTCTCACTCTTCCACAGCTTGTTTCAGCATGGTAGCAAGAATAATCTTTTGAATTATTATGAGTGAACTTGGTCGCCCCTTTGAACAAAGCCCTTCAATGGCTTCTTGTAGTATTGGAATAAAATTTGTATTCTTACCATTTCCTGTAGGACCAGACATCGTTTGGTTCCTGCTACTTCTCTGCCTGTATCTCCTGCCATTCTCCTCCTTGTATGCTTAGCTCTAGCTGGCTTTAGCTTTACTGGCCACTTTGTTTTTCTTCAAAAGTAACAAATTTTCCTTAGGATTATCATTATCATTGTTTCTGTTTGAAATACTTTCACTCCAAAATACACCCTCAACCCCTACTTAATGTGTCATGTCTATGGAGAGACCTTGGCCATTCTAATCATTTCTAATCCCTCTCTATCATTTCATACCCCAACTCTTCTCTCCTTTACTCCTTACCTTGCCTTAGTTGTTTTACTGCTCCCTAAATGCCTAAGAGTTCCTTGTTTCCTTGTGTATTAGCAGCACTCTACTGTACCTCTCCCTAGAATGGAAATTCAACAAGGACACAGAATTTTCTAACTCATCTGCTGTGGGACATAGTAATACTCAAAATTGGAATGACTGAAGATGCAAATAAGTTTAACCTTCAGGTGGATCGTTTCTCCTCCCCGTATTTTGACTCCATATCTACCAAGTGAAGGGCTTGCACAGAGTCCATGAGTATTTACTCCAACTTCAGATGATCATTCCCTTATAATCACAAGTTCAAGGCACTTAACTTTTCAAGTGATTTTTGAAGACACATTGCTCAAGCCAGTACTTGACAGCCACAGCACTTCTAGGAATTATATGATTTCTGTTGAGCTCTCCCAGTGCACTTCCTTGTTTGCAACTTGACCAATTGTATTTTCTAAGGTTATTATCCATTGTCTGCCTCATTGTATTAGTATTTAAATCTCCTTATTTATGTGTATGAGTGGTTTTGCTGCATGTATGTCTGTGTGTATGCCTAGTGCCCAAGGAGGCCAGGAAAGAGCATCTTATTCCCAGGAACTGCAGTTATAGATTGTTGTAAGCTATCATGTGGGTACTAGGGATCAAACCAAGGCCCTTTGGACAAACAGCCAGTGCTCTTAACTTCTAAGGGATCTCTCCAGCCCCTCTTTGTATTAGCCAATTAAATCACCTCTCTACAGTTAAATATCTTTTTTCTGATTAGTCCTCATTTGAGCATTCATTGGCAATAAGAAAATGTGATTTAAAGCGTATTTCTTAGCCATGTCGTTCTTGCTGTACTCAACCTCTGTGAAATTCCTCTTCCCATCTCTTTCTCTGGATACATATCATCATGGCCAGTGTACATGTTAATTGGCTTGATGGATTTCTAAATCATGGAGAAGACAAGAAAAGTAGTCATAAAAGTTAGTGTCTCATTATGCTGTAGTTTTCCCAGCCAGGGTATTGTGGCACACACCTGTAGTCTTAGTACTTAGGAAGTTAAAAAAGGCAAATGTGTGTGGTAGCTCACCCATGCACTGTGCACTCAGGTGGCAGAAGAGGTTTGTCACAAGGTCAAGGCCAGCTTGGGCTTCAAAGTGAAACCTCATCTTGAAAAAACAGGCTGTCGGGAGGTGGTGGTGATCCCAGCACTCAGAAGACAGAGACAGGGTGATCTGAGTTCAAGGCCAGCCTGGTCTACAGAGCAGACTCCAAAGCTACATAGAGAAACTCTGTCTGGAAAAATAAAGCAAAACAAAACAAAAATCCACAAGATGCTGTGGAGCCAGAGGGTGAGGGAGAATGAATGTGTGTTAGTTCAAGGGTATCCCATGATAAAAGACACTGTTTCAGAACAAAACATAAATAAAAAGGTTTCTGAGATGAAGAGGCTCATAGACTATAGGACAATGCCTAGAATTTGCCCTTACCAACTCTTCATTGTCTATTATCTTAGAAAAAAAACTTAGGTAAATATCTTCCTTACTGCAGGACATTTCAGAAACATCAGCAGACTAATGTAAAGATTCTTTAAGAGGAGAGTATTGTCTCCATGTTTTATTTCACCACAGTATCTTTTTTTAAGCTTTATTTTTGTTTCTGGGTGAGTATATGCCACGTGTGTGGGTGCTTGAGGAGACCAGAAGAGGGTGTCAGAGCCTCTGGAGCTGAAGTTACAGGCATTTATGGCCATTTCCTCCACAGCATGGGTGCTAGGAACTGAAATCATCAGGTTCTCTTAACTGCTGAGCCATCTCTCCAGTCTTATATGGGAGACTGCTGTGCTCCATGAGACATAGCATTGAACATTTGCTAGGTACAAGCATTGTTGTGATTATTTATTGTCATTTTTATGAAATAGACATTTGTTCCTTAATATTTCAAGAAATTCTTCCTTTAAAAAATAGTTGTGGGATTGGAAAGACAGTTCAGAGAAGTGGCGAAGAGCCTGCGACTCTTGCTTAGGACCTGGGTTCAGTTCCCAGTACCTACATGACAGCCTATAATCCAGCTCCCCAAGATCTAGTGCCATCTTCTGGTCTGTGTAGGAACCAAACATACAGTGGCACACAGACATACATGCAGGAAAAACACCATATACATAAAATAAGCAAATATTTTAAGAACATACATTGAAACTGGGCATGGTGACACACACTTTTAATCCCAGACTTTGGGAGGCAGAGGCAGGTGGATCTCTGAGTTTGAGACCAGCATTGTCTACAAAGCAAGTTCCAGGATACCCAGAAATACACAGAGAAACCCTGTCTTGAAAAAACAGCAACAAGAAAATTGGTTAAAGCAACAGCCAGAATGCTAGCCAAAGTAAAAGACAATAAGGAGTATTGAGTACAAAGTTGAAGACTACCAGATGCAAAAGTCTACAGAATAAGGCAGGGGTTTTTCCAGCAACAGCGGGACTTCGCAGACAGTAGACTTTCAGGTAGTAACAGATACTAGCATCGCTGTGCTGTATGTCCACTCAAGGTTAATGGACAGAGATGTTTTTAGACAAATGTTTGGCGTACCCTACCCAAGAAGTCATCCAAAAGGGCAATGCATTAGCGGGAAAAGAAGGAAACCTGAAGGGAGAAGTCGTAAATAGTTCTAGGCATTGTTAGTAATGATAAATATTATTGTGATATCCGAATATTTCAAAACTAGGTAGCTGTGGAAGGGAGCACTGTCTTGTGAAGAGGATGGGTTGCTGAATAATTTTAACTGTAATATTTTTGGGGGGAGGCTTTGGTTTTTGGGGATTTGTAATGGTCCTGGCTGTCCTGGATGTTGCTTTGTAGACAGAGATTCACCTGCCTCTGCCTCCTGAGTGCTGGGATTAAAAGCGTGAGCCACCACCACCAGGCTTTTAACTGTAATTTCTTTCTTTTCTTTTTTTTTTTTTTTTGTTGTTGTTTTGAGACAGGGTTTCTCTGTAGCTTTGGAGCCTGTCCTGGAACTAGCTCTTGTAGACCAGGCTGGCCTTGAACTCACAGAGATCCACCTGCCTCTGCCTCCCGAGTGCTGGGATTTAAGGCATACGCCACCACTGCCCGGCTTGTAATTTCTTCCTAATAAAACCAAGCATAAGTAGCCAGGTGTGGTGGCACACACCCTTAATCCCAGTGCTCAGAAGGTAGAGGCAAGTGGATCTCTCTGGGTTTGAGGCCAGCCTGGTCTATAGAGGGAGTCGGCAACAGCCAGGGAAACACAGTGAGACCCTATCTAAGAAGTTTTAAAAGTATAAGTATATATATGTACGTATTTACTGAGACCCTATCTAAAAAGTTTTAAAAGTATAAGTATATATTTAAATACATATGTATTTACTGAGTATCACTCACGTGTTGAGCACTGCTTTTAAGGCCCTGAAAATAAAACACTTGGGGAGTAAGTAGACCTTCATCTTCATGGAGTTTACATTTCAGTGGTGAGCTTACACACTGGTTTGAAAGGCACAACTAGCACAAACAGGTCTTGCTGGGAAAGAAACAGTCTATGAAGAGGTGTTGGGGAATCCTTGTAAACTTGTTGGTATGGGTAAGAAATAGCTGATGAACAATGTTAAAGTGAGACAAAATATAAGATGAAAGAACATTAACAAAGTGAGACAGAAGGCTAGAGCATCCCCTTTACTAGCAAGATACAAAGTGACAGGTAACAGGATAAGAACTGGCAGGTTCACAGTCATGCGAGTGTTTAGTGTATCTCTGCTAAAACTTAGAGGTGGACAGAAAATTAGTCAAGAATATAAAAGATTGACGGTCAGAGAGATGGCTCTGCTAAGAGTACTTGCTGCTCTTTTGAGGAGCCAAGAAAATTATCCATAGAGATGAGGATTCTAAGTTTGTAACCTGATTTCACTGTTGTCTGTTGTGTTTATAATTTCTATACTTGCCTTTAATAGATACACATATGTAAGGTGATTTTCTTTCCCTCCCTGTAGGTTACTCAGATGAGTCGTCCGGACCTGATTCTCTTTCTGATGAAGTATCTGATGGCTCTCATAGTCGGGATTCCCTCTATATTTTGGGTTGGAAGCAAAAAGACATGCTTCGAATGGGCCAGTTTTTTCCATGGTCGTAGGAAAAAAGAGTAAGTTAACGAGTTCTCATAGTATTAATAGCCCTCGTGCACGCATGTGTGCGTGCGTACGTGCCTGTGTGTTGGAATGGGAGAAGTATTATTACAAGATTGTGACTATCAGCAGTGACTAGTAACACTCAGCACAGTAGCATGACTTTAAAATGAAAAACTAGCTGGACACAGTGACGTGTGCCTGTAATCCTAGTTATTGGTTAGGCTGAGGCAGGGGATTAGGAGTTCGAGGCCAGACTGGGCAAGATAGGAAGACACCATCTTAAGTAAAAACAAACAGATAAATAAACAGACAACTGAAAATTTGATTTTGGTTGAGTAGAGCCATACAAATGCTTCCTTGTTCTAATCTTTAGAAGGAAGGAAAGCCAAGCATTGCAGAACATTTAAAGTATGAATTTCTTGAAATTGAAAACAAATGGATGCTTTTTCTCTTCCTATTTACTTGGCCTTCCTGACTCCCTTGTGAAGGTTGGTGTGTATTCTCATCTCTTTTCAGATGAGAAAACTAAGAGCAGCTTGAATAACTGGCCACAGCCACACAGCTGTTCAATGTAAGAGGTAACTTCAGCTTCTATTTGAAGTTTTCCATTGCTTTTCCAGGTCTATCAAACGTGTGAAAAGATAGACTATTGTTCCATTTTAATTTAGTGCAGATTAAAAGTTTATAACCTTAATTCCTTTCTTTTATTTAATTGTAGTTTGAAGCTATTGAGAGAGTTAATTAAGAGTAATGGTAATAGATAGCATCATATTCCTGATTTTAATGAAAATATTTCTAGTTAACCAGGTGGTGGTGGCACACATTTTTAATCACAGCACTTGGGAAGCAGTAGTAGACCAATGTCTGTGACTTCAAGGCCAGCCTGGTCTACAGATTGAGTTCCAGGACAGCCAGGGCTGTTAAACAGAGAAATCTTATCTTGTAAAAAAGGAAAACTAGTGGTTCTTGGTGTTTTTATTAAATATGATGCTGCTTTTGAAGGTGACATGTTTTCTCTTTGTAAGAACTTACTCATCATCTACTGCTAATCTATTATAACTTTAAATGTCAAGAATGCATTAAGTGTATTAAAGGAAGACACTAAAATACTCATCAATTACCTATCTTCCGCCTGTCAACTCAGTACTGTAAACCACAGGAAATTTTAACAACCCTGTTAATTCAAAAACTTACACATACTTTCTCAATATATGATGAAGTCTTTACATGTTGGGGTTGCTTTTTTTTTTAATTAAGTCATTTAATTTTAACTTTAACTGATTCTCATAGATACTTTACAATGATTTAATTAGATTTTTGTTAATTCAGTTATTGCTTTGTTCATCATAATGAATATCTATCTACTGTCCATCCTTTCATAACATTTAAAAGTCTTTACTTTTGATAATTTGTCCCTTTAAATTGTTTATGACTTCATTGAATATTTGCTTAATTTAATTCTTCATAATACTTTGTCCTAAGGTTGACCACTCAGGTTTGTTCTAACACTACACAACTATTCCTACCACCGAGTCAAGATGGAGCCTTAAACTGCTCTTGCAAATTAAAGTTGTATCCAGTTACCATGAAGCCATTATTACTTCCGCAAAGCATGAAAGAAAACTTTTCTATCTTATAATTATTTTTTAAAGTAATTTGGAACCTAAAAACTCACAGGTGTCTTTAGCTGCAAGGGACCTTTTAGAAATAACTTGTCAGCCTTTATTTCATAGATAAAATGAAGGAAAAATAGGATAGTAACTTGCTGAGATCGCTTGTGTGTTCCCAAAATTGGAACTACAACTACAATCTTGATTTTCTTACTCTAACACAGGCTCTCTGTCACACCACCTTAGGGCAGAATGGCATTGGGTTTGTTTTGTTGTGTTTTGACACAGGGTCTTATGTAGGTTAGGCTGTCTTTGGACTTGAAGATAATCTTGAACTTCTGATCCTCCTATCTCAACATCCCAGATGCTAGGATTACTGGCATCAGGCCCAGTTTTTGACAGAGATTTTTGTTGTATTCTATTCTCTGCCAAAAATGTTACCTCAAATTGGTCCCAAAGACTTAATTTGGAGGATAATTAGTTTCAAGACTGGCATCAACCAGTATTGCATAGCAGTATTGTTTGTTGGTCTGTAGGACTGTTTGTGTCTTACACTTCCTGTTGTTTGTGTAGGATAGTGAATGAGAGCCGGCAGGTGCTCCAGGAACCTGACTTTGCTCAGTCACTCCTGAGGGACCCAAATACTCCTATTATAAGAAAATCAAGAGGAACTTCCACTCAAGGAACATCCACACATGCTTCTTCAACGCAGCTGGCCATGGTGGATGATCAACGAAGCAAAGCAGGGAGTGTCCACAGCAAAGTGAGCAGTTACCATGGCAGCCTGCACAGGTCACGTGATGGCAGGTAAGTTCTGGGAGCAACTTAGTTTATTATATGTATTCAATTAGGATCACAAAATTTAAGAGACAGTCAATTCTGAAATAGAAGTGGAACATTATTCAGCTTTTTAAATTTTCTGGTAATAGTTGTCCCAGATTATGGGACTGAAAGCCAATCAAAGGGCTTGGGGTTTAGATCTGACACAGAAGCAGCATGGCGTTACCGTAGGGCACTGAGGGGGATAAGAGAAGGTGGATCAGTCAATTTAGAAAGATGAAATTAGCCGGGCGGTGGTGATGCACACCTTTAATCCCAGCATCTGGGAGGCAGAGGCAAGCGGATCTCTGTGAGTTTGAAGCCAGCCTGGTCACAAAGCAAGTACCAGGACGACCAGAGCTGTTACACAGAGAAACCCTGTCTTGAACCTCCCTTTCCCCCACAGAAAATAAAGATAAAAGAATGTGGATCTGGGGAGCTCTAGAGATGGTTTCACAATTAAAAGTACTTGCTCTTCTTCCAGAGGACCTGAGTTCAGTTCCCAGCACCCACATCAGACAGCTCCAAACCATCTGCAACTCCACCTCTAGAGGATCCGACACCTCTGGCCTTCATAGGAACCTGCACTCACAGGCACACACCTACATGCGGGCACGTACATACACATAATGAGAAAAAATAAAAGTCAATCTTAAAAAAAAAGTGCAGATCTAGAATGATAAAACTTAGTTTTCGGGCTGGAGAGATGGCTCAACGGTTAGGAGCACTGGCTCTCTTTCAGAGGCCCTGAGTTCAATTCCCAGCAACCACATGGTGAATCTCACAACCATCTGTAATGAGATCTAGTGCCCTCTTCTGTCATGAAGGCACACCTGCAGGCAGAACACTGTATGTAATAAATAAATCTTTAAAAAAAAAAAAAACTTAGTTTTCTTACCTATAAAGGAGAAATAGCAATAGCCACCCCTTGGGTAATGTCATAGAAATTCAGTGGGATAATGTGCCTACTTGCTAGAAACAGAGCCTGTCTCAGAGTCAGAGATAAGTTCAGTTATTAATGTAAGGAAGCACATAAGGTAAAATATAGACATAAAACAAAATATATTTCAGGGCTGTGCAAGTGTTTTCTTAAGGAGCCAGACAGTAAATGCGTTAGGCTTTTTAGTTAAAGTGACAGCCGCTCCTCAGACCTGCTGTGGCAGTGTGCACTCAGACAAGCTGCGTCTCAGTAGCCTTAGTTACAACCTGGAGGAAGCAGAGGCAGCATTAAGTCAGTTTGTCAGCCTACTATTTTGTGGGGTGCTGGGGTTTAAACCAGGGTTTGAGCATATTAGATAAGGATTTTCCCACTGAGCTACATCCTAGCACCCAGTACCCATTCCTTGTTTATTAGGTGCAGTGGAAGCAGAGACTAGGAGTGACTCTGGCACCATGAGAGCAGTTCAGAAAACACTTCAGAGAGACAGCTTGAAGGAAGCCTGGCTGTGGGATTCTCATTAAATTTGGGGTTGGTATACTAGAGCTAGAAACTGCTTACGAGCTGCCACATTAAGTCATTTGAGAGGTAACAAGTGTTTATCAGAAAATAGAGAAGCAGAGGGGCGAGAGGAACAGCTGACTTGAAAGACATATTTTTCTTTAAGGAAATAAAGATAAATGTTGGAAGAAAGGGAAGGAGATGGGATGAGCATTGCTGGGGAGGCTGTAAATTATTCCAGCCACTTGGAAATAAGTATGGAGTCCCCTCAGAACACTAAAAATAGAACTGCCTTATGATTCACCTATATATTCCTGAGAAGATACCCAAAGGGATCTAAGTCAGCACAATGTAGAGATACCCCCAGCCTTAGTTACGTTTTTTTATTGCTGTAAAGAGGCACCATGACCAAGGCAACTCTTATAAAGGAAAACATTTAGTTGGTACTGGCTTACAGTTTCAGAAGTTCAGTCCATTATCATCATGGTGGGGAGTATGGCAGTGTGCGGGCAGACATGGTACTGGAGAAGGAGCTAAGAGTCCTACATCTTGCAGGCAGCAGGAAATAGACTGATACTAAGCAAAGCTTAAGCAAAAGAGACCTCAAAGTGTTTCCCCACCATGACACACTTCCTCCAACAAGGCCGTACCTACTCCAACAAAGCCAGACTTCCTAGTAATACCACTCCCTGTGAGTTTATGGAAGCCAGTTACATTCAAACTGCCACACCCTCTACCTATGCTTATTGCACCACTGTTCAGAATAGCCAAGTTGTACAATCAGCTTAGATTTTCATTAATAGGTGAACATATAAACAAAATATAGTGCAAGTGTACAGTGAGATTTTATTTAGCTATAAAGAAGAAAAGGTCATTCTTTTGCAGGAAAATGAGTAGATCTGCAGATCATCATAGTAAATGGAATAAGGTATATACCAAAACACCACTCTTTTCCTCTCTTATGTAGAGCCTGTAGAGTGTGCATGTGTGTGTGCGTGCATGTGGTCAAAATGTGAGCTGCTTTAGGATCTCAGAGAATAGCACCGTCTACCTCATCATGGACAGTCAGAAACAGCTTCCCAACAGATGGCACTTCTGCTTTAGATAGAGTTCAGAGAGAATGAATGACAAGGGAACAGCATGTACAGAGACAAGAACAGGCAGATAAGTCTCTGTGCCTAGTGTGTGTTGGGACTTCTAAGAGATGCAACCATGCTGAGGGTTTGGGTTTCTCTGACAGTGAAGAGGCCATTGAAAGACTTTGAGAGCTAGGATAATAAAGTCTGATTTGAATTTTGGAACAGCATGAGAAAGGAGAGAGTATAATGAAGCTGTTGATTTGGGGTCTTCATTTGAAATGCTGACAAGGAGCTAGGAAATCCATCTTTTGGAATGCACTTTATTCATGAACTCCTAGTGATGTCATTGACATCCTAGCCTCATCCTTTTCAGTGACAAATAGACATTATTATAGTATTTTGTCTATATGTGACATTCTGTGCATAAACATAAAGAAAGGTTTTAATTTCTATATCATAAGAGCGTGGAACCTTATAGAGAAGGTACAATATATACACATGAAGCAGAGTGATGTGGGTGGGGTCTGTTGAAGGCACATAGGACTCTCCTATACCCAGAGCTGGAGGGCAGATCTCAGAGGTTCACGATTACGTTGAAACTAAAGTCTAAACAAAGATTTCCATAATCCAAAAGCCATCTCATGAAGACTTCCTTCTGCTTCAGCCAGGCTTCACTGCATGATAGTGCTGTCTGCGGCCATCTCAGTATCTCAAGGTAGCCTGGCCTGGGTCACAGACTCCCAATACTCACCTGGATTCACTACTTGGATAACTATTGATCTCTACTATGTACACCTACATGTAAACATCACTTCAAAGAACAAGTAATTGTTAGATGAGAGGATAGCTAGCAAAGAAAGTCAGGAGGTAGAAGTTTAGGGATGAGTGACTAGATTGGTACGTAGGTGACCTGGCAGTGGAGAGCGATGGGGTGAATAATAATGCACTACTGAAACTGTCGTTGACTTAATGTAGATGAGTAGTAGCCAATAGAAAAGAGAATCAGTGTGTAAACCATCGCATTCCCACTGACTGACTCTGCAGTGCCCACATTATATTTTTACAGCAATGGCAAAAGTGACCATCCTGATAATTTGTCTAAAAATCTATAAAACTATGTTTTATATACAATGCTGTATATAAAATTTGTATTTTCATATTGTATAGTATATAATCACATTGGTTTAAGTGGCTTTTGAAAGATACAGAAATTTGACAATTCCTACATATATAATTTATATTAAACATCGTAATTAAACTTGTTTTCTGTATAGTTAGTTCTTATTCATGATCAGAATATGTTTTAGAATTCTGTGGATAGTCATGTTCATCAGATATAATTATACAATTTAATTTTTCCTCTGAAAATGTATTATTTGGAAGGGGCGGAGATAGTTCAGTCCTAAGGGAAGAGTTCAACCCCAACAGCACACATAAAAATGTCAGGTACAAGGGGCTGGAGAAGTGGCTCAGTTGTTAAGAGCACTGACTGTTCTTCCAGAGGACCTGGGTTCAACTCCCAGCACCCACATGGCAGCTCACAACTGTCTGTAACTCCAGTTCCGGAGGATCTGGCATCCTCACACATACATGCAGGCAAAATACCAATGCACATAAAATAAAAAATAAAGTTAAAAAAAATGTAAGGCACAAATGGCACATGCTTGTAATCTCAACACTAGAGAAAGATTTTACTTTTATTATGTGTGTGTATCTGTGTGTATGTGGGATAGAAGAGGACGTCAGATTTCCTGGAGTTGCAGGCAGTTACCAGCTGCCTGATGTGGGTGCTGGGAACTGAACTCCAGTCCTCTGGAAGGCCCCTTTTTATATTTTAAATGACTGAATGTTCTCTGCTCTCCTTCCTTCCACCCTTTTCCTCTTTTCCTCTCCTCCCTTTCTCTTTTTCCTTCCCATTCCTGCTTAAACCCAGGGCCTTGCACATGGTAAGCAAGTACTTTACTACTAACTGTCATTCCCAGACACCCCTTTGTAGTGTGTGTGTGGTGTATAGTTTGTGCTTGTGTATGTATGTGTACATGTGTGTATACAATGTGTCAACATCGGATGTCCTTTTCTTTTTGATATGGGGGTCTCTCACTGAACCTGGAGCTCACGGATTTGGTTAATCTAGCTGCCACTGGGCTCCAGGAACCTGTGTGTCTCTTCCTCCCCAGCACTAGGGTACAGTTTACTTAGCTATGCCAGCTCTTGTGAGGTTTCTGGACATTGAACTAGGGTCCTCCTGCTTGCACAGCAGACTCTTTACCTATTGTGCCATTTCCCCAGCCTCCATGTCCCATTTTTTGGAGGTGGTATCTTGCTACATTGGCCAGGCATGCCTCAAACTTACCAGTCTTCCTGCCTCAGTCTCCCAAGTAGGATTACAGATAATGCACCATCATACAGGACTTGTTTTTTTTTTTCAATTACTTTCTATCATTACTAGAACATTTGCATTTTTTATTTGCCATATTTATTTGATATTGATACTTAGGAAACTATTGAAAGATAAAGGTTGGCAAATCATATTTGGATATTAGGAAATATATTTAGTTTGAAGAACAATAATCATTTTGCAAAGTAGTAATTTTAAAATAGATTCTAACAAGCCCATTATGACATATTTGCATTAGCAAGCATTCCAGTTATTCTATCAAAACATGCAGTAAAAATGTGAATGTCTCAGCTGGGCAGTGGTGGTCCATGCCTTTTATCCCAGCATTCAGGTGGCAGAGGCAGGAGGATCTCTGTGAGTTCAAGACCAGCCTGGTCTACAAGAGCTAGTTCCAGGACAGGTTACAAAGCTACAAAGAAACCCTATCTCAAAAAAAAAAAAAAAAGTAAATGTCTCTAGGTTCTAAATGTAAAAAAATAAATAAATAAATTTAAGTGTTTGGAAACAGGCTAGGGTCTCTTGAAGCCCGGGTTGACTTTGAAATTCACTTTGTAGCCAAAGCTGAGGGATCCTTCTGCCTCTGCCTCCCTGTTTCTGGAATTACAAACATGTGTACCATGCCTGGCTGAAGTGTTTACTCATTAATATGAGAAAATGTAAAAGCATCTAAATATACATCTGTCCTGGGTCATTTTATGTCAGTTTGACACAAGCTAGATCATTTGTCTCCTCTGTGAGTGAGGAACTAAAGGTGTGTGCCATCGCATTTGGTCCCTAAGATAGGTTTTTAAAAGACTGTTTTCAAAGGACTTCTCAATGTTAAACTCTGAAATTGAATGAAGACGTCCATTGGCAAGCACTGCTATAAAATTGGATAGCCACCTCAGCACTGTTCATGACTTTCTTTCAGATCTTTTAATTTTACAAATAGCTCACCTTAAATCACGCTATCTTTTAATAGGGTAGGAAAGTGATTTTTTTAAGTGGTAGCTAACTCTTCAGCTGCTTATAATGATTTATTTTGATGACTGTTAGAAAGGGAATGAGCTGGACATGGTAGCACACACCTTAAAACCTAGCTCTTGGGAAGCTTAGGCGGGAGGATCTTTGTCAATTCAAGGCCAGCCTAGTCTATGTAGTGAACTCCAGAACAGCCAGAACCACTTAGAGACCTTGCCTCAAAAAGAAAGAAAGAAAAAATGTGGGGGAGGTGGGTGGTGAGACTGGGGTCATTACTCCATTTAAGTTCCGTTGCCTTGCTTTAATCCCCATCACTACAAGCAAAGCAGAGAGACAAAAACCAAAATAGTTTGCAATATTCTGAGGGTTTTTTTTTTCTTTCTTTTGCAGTGCTAGGGATGAAACCCATGGACTTATATCTAGACCAGCCCTGTACAGTTGTGCTGCATCCATCCCTTTCCCTTGGTATTTGAAGCAGGGTCTCACTGTGTTGCTCAGGCTGGCCTTGAACTCAAAATTCTCATGTCTTATCATCCTGAGTGTTGGTATTATAGGCCTAACAATCATTCCTGGCCCTGTTTACTTTTAGAAACGTTATATTTAGGCAAGGCTTGTAGTTTAGGGGCTCTTAACCCTGTCCTGTAAAAGCAAAAACAATATGTTCATTAAAGTTAAGAAGTATGTATATTTAGTTCTCTTTTAATTTTATTTTCCTAAAATATGTTTTCCAAAAGTTTATGAGTATATGAACAAAAAATATTTTAGAAAAGGTGTGTAGTGGCACACACCTTTAATCCCAGCACTCGGGAGGCAGGGGCAGGAAGATCTCTGAATTTGAGGCCAGCCTGGTCTACAGAGCGAGTTCTGGGACAGCCAGGGATACACAGTGAAAGAAACCGTCTCGAAAAATAAAACAACAACAACAAAACAAAGTATTTTAGAAAAAAATTTCTCTAAGTACTACAGACTAAGACATAAGATATGGTATTTATCCTGAAAGAACTCACTATTTAGTCAGAAAGATTGGTAAATAAATGCATCAATTAAAAAAAAGTCTGATTGGTTTTCATGGCCTTGACTGGTCTAGAGCTAATAACTTCTCATTCCAGTGGCTGAGGTTTGTTTTTCGTGGTCATTGTTTTTTGCATCTTTATGTTCTTGCCTCTGGTGTGGTTTGTTGATTGGATTGTGACAAAAGACAATTTGATCAGCCCCTGGTTGCATTTCTGGGTAGAGTACCTAAAGTAAGCTGTGTAGGCCCAGCTGTGTGTAGAGACCAGCTAGGGGCACAAAGATTTGCTGATGAGAGTATTGGTTACAGGGTGTCAGGGTGTAACTTCCAAGTAGCTATACCTTCTCCAAATTACCATCTTCACAGCTTTAAACCCTGAGGAAAAGAGTAAAGATCACTTACAGATTTGACCAATCTGCTGTTAACTATCACGTCTAGACATTCTGGGCACAGACGTCAGCAACGCTTAGCAGCTCGCTCACTGATATCTAAGTCACTCTTCAGTTTTCTGATTTTGTGTATCCCTCTTCCAACCCTAGTCTTTAGTAACTGGAGTCTGCACTACTGTTGACTGTACCTGGTCTGACAGAGTCTGAGGGCAGTGCCTCATTCCCTTAATTCATGTCTCTGAGTCTGCTGTGTTCGACACATACTGGAGTAAGAACAGTATCTGCAACCAACATAGCTCCAAGTGGGTCAGCCTTGCTTAGTTACTGTTTGCCCCTTTGCAGGAAATAAGACATTCATCATGAACCTAAGTAGAGTCTCTCTGTTAGCCACATCAGATAATTCTACAGCATTATGAAATCATCATTTATTGCTTTTTCACTGTTGACTTACTGAGCACTTCAGTTACTAAGGCATTTTAATGAAGATTACTAGTGTTACTCTCTGGTGTGTTCAGGTACTCACTTCAGAGCCCACTGTCCTATGCAGGTACACTCCCTGCAGCTACCGAGGAGTGGAGGAGAGACTACCTCACGGCAGCATGTCCCGCCTGACGGATCACTCCAGGCACAGCAGCTCTCATCGGCTCAATGAGCAGTCTCGGCACAGCAGCGCCCGAGACCTCAGTAACAACCCCATGACTCACATCACACACGGCACCAGCATGAACCGTGTTATCGAAGAGGATGGGACCAGTGCTTAGTCTTGTCTACAGTGACAGTGTGTGCTGTTGGAAAGCAGGTTTTACTCTTTGCCTTCGCATGGCTGCTGTAACTCGCTGTCTTCCTGCTTTCCCTCAGGCAGAGTATGCCCACTGAGATGGTAGATCTTTGCTTTTTGTATCACATCAAACGTGGAGTGAAAACACAGCCGAAACATTAAGAGTCATGTCATCACAAAAATAATTCTTTCTAGGTTGTGAAGAGATGATTGTCTGGTAAGCATTTTTATAAACCCACTTATTTTATATTTAGAAAAATCCTATATGTGTGGTGACTGCTTTGTAGTGAACTTTCATATAATATGAACTAGTTGTGAAATGACATTCTGGTAGCTCTGTTAATAAAACAAAGTTTCAGAATTAAAGAAAATTTCTATGCAAGGCTTATTTCTCAGATGAATACTAGGACTTTGTAGGTTTGTTTCCACTGGGTGAATAAAAGGAGCCAGCTTTTTAAGCTGTAGAGACTGTGATAAGCCAGCAAGGGTATTTAGCTAGTAGATAAAAGTGCCAGAAGAGTCCAGCTGGCCTGTGGGAGGTTCTCTCAGTCTCTCACTCTTCCCCAGAGATATTCAGGGTGTGGATTAGCACCGGAGTAAAGGCAGAGATGAGCATTTCCCTGTAGTCATACTGTTTTTTCACTTTTGTAAATATTACTTTTATGGGCTATGTTTTTATAATATCCATATGCATGATAGAAAAGTTTTAGTTTGTGGCCATCTTTTCCCAGGCAATTGTATTGATTCATAGACAACTTCATGTTCAGACATGTTCTGTGGAGGCATGCAGTAAGATAAGCATCACACATTATAAGGGTTTTTAGTGGTAAAAAATTACAAAATGGCAAAATATTTTCTCTGTATTCGTTGTTGTATTTTTCTACAGTGAGATGTGACCTTGCCAAAGCCATCAGACATTGGTATCCAGGCCCTCCTATAGTGAGCTGATTGTCTGCCCTCGAATTCCCCAGTAGCTAGTTGGCTACTACTTTTACCCCACATCCCTATTTTCAGTTTCTGAATCACTGTTTACATCTGAAATATATAATCTAAGTCTAAAGTGGTGATTAATTTGGATTCTTGAAAATCACTGTAGCTAAATGGAGCATGGTTACTCTTTCTGTGAACACCTTTTCATCTTAAAAATATCAAGTAAAAAACACTTGACATTTTATCTTATAAAACTTAAATGGTTTAGGATATGAACTGTGACGTTTATTGGGTATGAAACTAATCAGAAAGAAAAATTCTGTAAAATGCTAATGTGTTACTCAGAAAACAGTGATGCTCAGCCCTGACTGCAGATAAGACTCACTCTGGGAACTCTTTTTAGCCAGCATCTTTCTCTCGGGTGAGAGTTTATGCTTTAAAAACACAAAAGCTTTCCAGGTGATTATTAGCAGTCAGACTTGAGGCCCATTCTTCTAAGCTCGCTGTCCCCTAATGAAGGACTGATGGCGTCACATCTGATCATGGGAAGATCCATCCAGACTCAGTGATACACTTTACATTGTTACCTAATATACATACTGTTGTTTCTACTTTATTATCCATTATAAGATGCAGAATTCTCAGCTCTCATCCTTAGAGATTCTTACTGAGTAAGTCAAGGGCAGTAGGATTTCACAAGTTTGTGTATCTAAAACACCACAGAAGATTCTTAGCAGGGTATCCAAGAATCGCACTCAGAAAAAAAAAAATATTCTAGACTCTGGAGAGAGAGGCATGGCTTTGCCATATGCTAGCTTTCAACTTTGAACAAGTCAGCCTCCTTGAGCCTAGCTCCCCTTGTTTGAAAATGAAGACTGAAAATGAATATCTACTCTACCTACCTCACTAAGTTGTCAGATTAAGATCAAATGAAAACAACCATATGGAAGCTCTTTGAAACTGTGAAGCATTGTGGAATATGAGAGATTAAAGTTTTGAGAACTTAGAGCTTTATTAGAGGTCTACTGTAGTACATTTATTATTAAATCTACTGTAGTACATTTCTTGACACACATTCAATTCATGTGTATGCTTCTTTCACCCTTTAAAATTAAGAGTTCCCACCTGTCAGAAGAGCCAGTTTTCTGGTCGTCATGACTTATTTGTGTCATGCTGCTTCTTCAAAGTATATATCAGTAGAGATTACCCATTCTTCATAAGACACAGTTGAGCATGTACCCCCAAATAGTTTCTCTTCCTCTGTCCTCCTGTCTTTCTCCTTGGAACTGGAGTTACCACTCAGAGAGGCCTGAAGTTCCTTATAATGACAGTCAGTAAACCTTTCCTTAAGCCTTACAAGGCATAGCTGATAACTTGTCTATAAATAAACCAGTAACTCAGGAAGCTTCTGCTTGGGAAGCTCCATAGAACAGCATGGGCAAACCACAACAAACATCCACAAACAAAAACAGGAAGTTAAGACAGAAATACCAGTTTGAGCTCAAAGATGTCGTCGTCTACCACCATCTGCATAATACCAATTGCCAAGTGTTAATTGGGTGTCTTTTCCAGTGAGCCAAGTGTAGACAGTGACGTGAACATTGCTATAAAAGTCTTACCTTTGTGCTTCCAGATTCTGTGTGTGTTATTTGCATCTCCTCTAAGCTGGTGGTGATGTGTATGTGAATGTTGTTGGCCTACATTCAGCTTCAACAAGTACCATTGTTCACTTGTTCTATACAATCCTCATAATATTGTTAGTGTTAAGTAACACTGCTCAGTTAGGGCCATGTTCTTTATGTGCTCCAGGATAGGAATATTTTTATTTTTTTTTATTTTTTAAGAGACTGTTGAAGAACTGTAGCAGAACAGTGATTTCAAATCTTTACCTTCTTAAATTGACTTGAACAAGTCTGGACAGTTTTTTACCATATGGGTGACTTTAATTTCTGTTGTGATTGGCATGTGTTAATACTTAGTGTTTTCTTTGTTCAACTGACAACCAAGAAAATAATAGTTCCCTCTAAAGTATTAATATATTACCAGAAGGGTTCTGAAAAGTACTTTGATTTTAGCAATATTGTTTTATTCATGATTAGGCAAAAGATCCAAGGCAATATTAAGCTCAAAACAGTAATTTGTTTCAGAGGCAGCGGACGAATAACAATTAGCACAGGACTTAGTGCAGCATAAGCTTTTCAGTAAATGTTTAATGAACAGCTAACTCATAACACTAATGTGGACCATAACAGTTGTTTATATGTGTTTGTGAATTTTTTTAAATCTGTGTAAAATAAGAATTCTTGGATTTCACACAGAAACACAGGAAATAGAAGTTTTCTAGAACCTAGGTTTATACATAAACTCATGATTCTTTTAAACTTCTTTTAGACTTTTTGTAACCAATTAAAATGAGAAAAGCTTGGGGTTGGAGAAATGGATGGTTCAGTGCTTTAGTGTGTTTGCTGCTCTTCTAAAGGACCGGAGATCAGTTCCTAGCATCCCCGTCAGGCATCTGTGGGCTGCCTGTAGCCCCAGGGGCTCCAGGATGTCTGAGGCGCTCCTCTGGCTGCCTTTGACACCAGCACACTTGTAGCAGGCACACATGTACACATAAATTCAAAGTAGAGTAATTTATTTTTTTCTGAGACAAGGTTTCTCTGTGTAACAGCCCTGGCTGTCCTGGAACTTGCTTTGTAGACCAGGGCGGACTCAAACGCACAGAGATCTGCCTGCCTCTGCCTCCTGAGTGCTGAAATTAAAGGCATGTGCCACCACAGCCCAGCTTAAAGTAAATATTTTTAAAAATATGAAAAAACATTTATTGACTTCAACTATATAACCTAAAATTTATATATGTTTACATACATTTGATCATCTGTTTATGGAAATGCATTGGCATTTGTACATCTCTTCATAGTTTTCTTCTTTGTCATTTTTTGTTGTTCAAATCATGTGAGTACTGGGGAAAATTTAGGAAGACAGACATCCTTCACTGTTCACCAGACTTCAATTGCTTTCTCTGACTAATTCTAATCCTGTGTATCTTTAATCATTAAACTGATACAGGATTATACTTTTCTTTCAATATTCAAATCTTCTGGACAATGTTAAATTTCTGCCTAGAGCCAGCCATCTTAATAGACATAGGTGTTTGGTTAGCCTATAAAAAAATTATCATATGTTAATGTGTTTATTCCTGATATTTGTGGTCTTTGTTCTCTTAGTTATGAGTATAGGTATTTAGTTAAGCCCTCTTACCAGATGCATTCTGTAGAGCTGTAGTGTAGTTCATTGGGAGAGCACCTCCCTAGCATGTGTTCAAAATAAAATTAGTAAACAACTCAGCTACAGCACTGGCTCCTTTGCTAATTAAAAGACTGTCAGGTTTAACCAACATTCAAATGATTATAAAAATTATTATTATTACTAGTTTTGTTTTTTAAAACAGGATTTCTCTATGTAGCCCTGGCCATCCTGGAACTCTCTATCTTTATAGGCCAGGCTAACCTCGAACTCAGAGATTCACCTGCCTCTACCTCCTGAATGCTCTGATTAAAGATGTGTATCACCACCACTCAGCTTGATTATAAAATCTAAAAAAACCTAGAGAAACTGAATAGAATTTTTCCATTTCATCATTACTTTTTGACTGCCTCCTCACACTCATTGAATAAGTGAAGCTGTCAGATTGCCTCAGAAAAGTGATAGCCTGTTTTAAAATATTATCAGGATTGGGATTTAGCTCAGCAATAGACAGGACCCTGGGTTCACTTCCAGCCTTGAAAACAAAACTCACAAAATATTGTTAGAGATAAATGTGATTTGTTATTGTAAATTTGTCCTGGCTTTGCAGAAAATATTACCATAAGTTCCTTAATTATCTCTAATAGGGCCTGTGAGATGACTCAGCAAGTACAGGCGCTTGCTGCCAAGCCTGATGTTGAGTTCCATCTGAGATTCATATGATGGAAAAAGAGAACAGACTCCCACAAATTGTCTTCTGACTTCCAAATGTCAGCTGTGGTGTACATGTGCATACAGGGTGTAGGTGCATGAGCATGCATGTGTGTGCAGACACAAACTCACATACACACAGTCAATAAATGTGACAAAAAATTTAAGTATTTAATAAAACATAGAGATTCCAGTAGCTCCATCCTGTCAACAGAGTTCTCTTGCAAATTAATGATGCCTTCCAAGAACTGGGTCAAGGAAATTACATTTGCTTTTTTAAAATTTTATTATCTGTGTCTGTACCACTTGCGTGCCTGGCACTCAAGGATGCCAAAAGAGGGTATTGGATCCCCTGAAAGTGCAGTTTCAGAGGATTGTGAGCCAGTATGTGGGTGCTGGGAATCTAACCCCAGTCCTCTGAAAGACCTGCCAGTACTCCTAACCACTGAGCCATCCCTCGGACCCACCCACTTGCTTTAGAGATCATTTTCTTTGCTCTGACTGTCTACATCAGATCATATAATATCTTGAATGCTTTGGACTGTAGATTTACAGTGCACCATTGGGTTTGAAGTCTGGTGAGTACATAACATTAGATCTAGGTTGGTGTACTGGTTTCTAGTGTTTTGTTTTTTAACTATGACAGCTTTGTAGCCCCCGCGCCCACGTTGGTTCTGGTGAACAACCTAAGGCCTTGAATATGCTGGGCAGTCATCCTACCACTGAGCTATATATATCCTCAGCTCTTGGTAGGATTTCCTTTAGCTATACTTGATTCCTTGTCTTAGGTCTTTCACTGGCTTCCAGTAACTACATTAGATGCTTCAGTCTCTCACCCAAAGTCTCCTATATGCTGCGTAACGACATTTTAGTCATTTTTTGTTAAGAAACGCAAGGGAGCCCAAGGCAGGAGGATGACAGGTTTCAGACCTTTTTTAGACCTTCTGTCCATATTGCAGTGGTCCCTAGGGTCATATCACTTAGTAACAAAACAGACATGTAATTGGGTGAGTGCATGCTACAATGTTGCAAAGTGACCCAGTTGCCTAGCAACACATTTCTCAAATGTAGCCTGCCATTAACCCTGACTATTATAATTTTTTAAATTGTCTCTAAAAACAACGCATTTATTTTCAGGTTTCCTGCTAAGTCCTTGTTGTTGTAGATATTGAATCTGAAGTCCAGTTTCAATGAATATTTGGAGGATTGATAGAAGATGTAAGAAAAACCAAGTAACCCTAGAGTGGTTTATAGTTATCCATCTTATATTATTCTGTTTGTTTAGCTGTTCCTTCCACCCTCAGCTTTGGAAAGCTGGCAAATTGCTTCCCTCAGCTCTGTCTCAGATCATTTTCCAGAACTGTCAGCAGAAACATTAACTATGAAATCTTTCTTTTTTCTTTTCTCTTTTCTTCTCTTATTTTTTTTTTTTTTTTTTTTTTTTTTTTTTTTTTTTTTTTTTTTTTTTTTTTTTTTTTTTTTTTTTTTTTTTTTTTTTTTTTTTTT